>LBNU01034023.1:73910-90550 GCA_014162995.1 Artemisia annua
ATATATATATATATATATATATATATATATATATATATATATATATATATATATATATATATATATATATATATATATATATATATATATATATATATATATATATATATATATATATATATATATATATATATATATATATATATATATATATATATATATATATATATATATATATACTTGTTGTGAGTGTATTTTATATATATATATATATATATATATATATATATAAAATAAAAAAATAATAAAAAAAATAAAAAAAAGACTAAAACCAGACACACAACAACACTACTGGAAACGAAGTATCTCAAAGTGTAAATTCAATCTTATTTATTGATAAAGTATTAAATTTAAAAAATAACAAAGTACTAAAAACAAAAATTTTAACGTCAACAATCACGTGGAGAGTGATTAAATTGAAATGCAAACAATTCATGATAAAAAAAACATCTAATGATGTATTTGAAAGACTGTGAACGATTAGACAAATGTTCATATTTCACCTTCTTTCATATCATCTTTCTTCACAGAATCTTCCTTCGTATCTTCACTCATATCAGCATCTTGCACAACTTTTGTCATATCACCTTCTTTCATATCAACCTCCATATCACTTTATTTCTTATCACCTTCTTTAAAATCTTCAATACTAACATAAACGGCATCATTATGTACGTGAGAGGTCTCATTATCTTTATGAGTGTCATTCAGATTGTCCTCATTAGTCATTGTAGCATTAGCACCTGAGCCCTTACATGTATCAATTATAGTTGTATTCATTTCACATTCAAGAACATTTTTAGATCCATTTGCTAAAAGTTCCACGTTAGCATCACGAGCCTCATTTACTGTTGAAAGAGGAACCTTAATTGTTGTTTTGGGAATTGTAGGAGTAGCTGATTTAGAAGCGGAACAATCAGAAGCGGAACCCCACTGAATCTCATCCATAATCTTTTCATCTTCATCAGTTATTTTTAAGTTCACCGAGTCCACTTTTGAAGGTAACATCATTCCAGAATTTTCCTTCAATATGTCTACACTATCACCATAGTACTTAGTAGCAGTATACTTACGAACAAATGTAGGTGCCAGATTATACTTATCAATCTTGATACGGAGAACGATAAATCGACCAAGGAGTTTGTCAACAAAGAAATCATCTAACTAATATGGTACCCCAGCACCCTAGATAAAAGAATGGCATGTGTTTAGTAATAATGAAATGTAAGTATAGTAAGTTTGATGAGAAAATTTGTGATCAACCAACCTCTTTTATACTCTTAGTAAGCAACTCTTCCACGGTATGTCCTAATATTTCATTGGCAGTGTTATTGAAAAGGATGCAATTGATTTCCTCATGGAATAGTTTACCTATGGTTATCACTAACTTGTACCTATAATAAGAAGAACATGAATAAGAAGTACATAAACCGCACCGTTCATCGTGATAGAAATAACTTACGTTTGACGTGGATTTGTAACATTTTTATTACAATATTTACAGTAATACTGAACATTTGCCCAATCGACTTTGTGGAAGCACGTGGGACATTGGATGAATTTCCAGTCGTTATCCAAGTCAATTCCAACAACCATTGAACTGATAATGAACTCTGTTCCCTGTTAAAATGCAACCGATAACAGTAACACGTTAATATAAAAGAAAACATTTCATTGGGAACATCAAGATTATATATCATGTCAATTACCACATTAACGCCATTAGCAAGACGCTCATAGAATTCCGGGATAGTTGTTATATTGATCTCCTCAGTTGTAGGAACATTGGATTTAGGAACATTGGATGGAAAGTCAACGGGTTGAATTGGCCTATTAAATAACAACAGAAAAGTAAGAAATAATAAGTAATTTTTATATAATTGAACATAAATTTGTATCATAAGTATGTCAATAAACATTAAGATAATATACATACCTTTGGTTATACGCATAACAATTAGCTATCGGAAGGTTCAAATAAAAATGTGTTGCAACTGTCGTAGTCATTTGCAGCCCACCTAAACAAAGCCATTCTATATCAGATAAACAATACACGAATTATAAATTAAGGTGTGTGCATAACTTGTGTAACACATTATACTAATCACACTATGAAAATTAAGGTGTGTGAATTATAACTTCAGTAACATATAAACTAAAGTGTGAGAATTATAAACACTCCATGAATGACCAGGTGGTGTGGATAAATGAAGACACTAAAGAGGTGGATAAAATGCAGCGCAAAAAGGAAGCATTTGTGAATGACCAGGTGGTGTGGACATAGTGCTGCATTAAGTGAATGACCTATAGTGTTATGTCTAAGAATCACACATAACATCATCAACATCTCACGACTTCCCTGAATGACATACAATGAACAAAATACATAAATATTACTGGCAGAATACTTGTTTTTGGTTTCCTAATTACTACTGATGTGTGCTAGACTATTCATTATTCAATACATTAGTAACTAATGTACTTTGGTAAATGAATTATCCCATGAAAAAAATACTCTTGTGTGCTATTAGAATTTGCGCAGAAAATTCAGCAAATATGAACAAAGGGGTTGTTTGGACACAAACATGGTTAAGGGGCTGTTTGGACAGATTTGGTTTAAGGGACTGTCTGGACACATATAGGTTAAAGGGGTTGTTTGGGTTAAATGATTAAAACAATACATACCTCCATAACGACGAACCTTGCAAGATGTCAGTATAACGATGATATTTGTATCCTTTTAAGACCGGATCATGTCATCTGTGTACTTAAAAGCCAACTTCCCCCACAATGAAATCCTCAATTGCAAATCTCTATTTTTGGGACAAATTAAGAATGTAGTTAAATTAAAAGATATGTAGAATTCCATAATATGCATTGGAAAGATAAAGATACCTTGTATCACAGACAACAATTTTACGAATTTGGGGATGAGCACTTTTGGTTTCTCCCTCATTTTCTCCAAGAGGACCCCATTCGCGAAGAACTCCAATAACATCTATAATAGAATAAAAATGTATTAAGTTACAATGTGAGTACTTAGTACAAATATGTAGGTAGAAACTACACATGATAACAGAATGACCACCTGTCAGATACGTATCATTTTCTCCAAGAGGACCCCATTCGCGAAGAACTCCAATAACATCTATAATAGAATAAAAATGTATTAAGTTACAATGTGAGTACTTAGTACAAATATGTAGGTAGAAACTACACATGATAACAGAATGACCACCTGTCAGATACGTATCATTTCCGGCACGGGAACCCAGCATGTTGAATGGGATAAATTCAAACGCATATCTATCAAAAAGCTCTAGCGGAAGAGATGATGGTCGTACTGATGTCGCAGTACAGAACTCAAGAAAGATCTTGCGATCTAAAGGCCTATACAACATCTTATACTTGCGCACCATGAACCTATGTATATTATGAACTCGACCCACCACAATCAAGCTTTTATACTTGTTCATAAGCTTGGCAGGAACCTTGACATGGATTGAATTACGCTGTAGTGGAAAAAGATATAGATCAAACGTGTTATGATGATAAAAAAATTAAGCATAAAAATGTAACTTTACTTACTCGTTCATCCACTATGATGATGTCCAAGGAGATACTTGATTGTTCTTTGGGTTGTAAGTAGTCCATACTCGTGAAACCATAACATTTATGGTCCAATTATCAGTGACATTAGCACGCAACTCACTGATATAACGATATCGGTTGCTCATGGTTGCTGAAAGTTACCTACAAAATAAGAAACCAACATAGTGTCAAATAGAGTCACAATGTCAAAACAAAATATAGACACACATCTAACATACCTATAGGCAAATTATAGTACACCTCTTTATAAACAACATTTTTTGTCATATTATTATCACATATTCCCTTGTTATCAATATAGAACCAAAGACCAGCACGCGAAGTTACTCGCGATGCGACAACATAAAGTTGACCATTTGTAAAAACCAACTTCTCAAGGTAAGCACAAACATGATTAAAGGTTTGACCCTGGCTTTTGTTAATTTTCATGCCAAAGCAAACTTTAACAGGAAATTGCCTTTGTCTAAATTGAAAAGGCCATGATTTATCGATCGGAGTCATATCAATTCGGTTGATCAATACTTTTTCATGTATATGTCTCCCTGTTATTATTTCAGCCTCAAGAACCGTACGGCTGATATTAGTTATGATTAACCGTGTCCCATTACACAGACCCCGTCGTAAATTTGTATTACGTAGCAATATGACTGGCACTCCGACCTTCAATTCAAGTTTATGGTTTGGGATACCGGAGAAACGCAATCTGTTTAGAAATTCAGGAGGGTACATGATTTGCATTTCTTCCAAGTTTCCTGTACTCGGGTCTATCTCATCGGCGCTAAGCATTTCATGCAACTCACCTGGCATCTTCTCAAGAACATGTGAATTAATCTTATCGACAATTTCATTTGTTGGGCATAAGATACATCGCTCTTTTAAGTAATCAATATCATTGATTTTGTTTAAAAGATCGGGGAACGTATTTTGTACAATAGCACCGATTGGGTCATCATTTACTGGAATTAAAAGATCATCAGGAATCGTAATCCAAGTGGCCTCATCTTCTTGATCAAGTGCAACAGCTGGAAGTTTGCCGTCCCCCATATCCAAAAGCCATTTATTGAAATTCATAATTNTAAGGGGAGATGTTTAATTCCCCATTGATGTATATAATTTTTGGTTGAAGTAAGGAGTATAATAGTGAAAGGTATGCAAAAAAAAAAAAAAAAAAAAAAAAAAAACATACGACTAAATTTTCCATAATATGCATTGGACGCAAAAGCCTATCTTTATAAGATTACCATTTTTTATTACAAGACAGATACATATCTTATATAGTTTTATTTATCGATCTCGATGTGGGAATTAGGGATGCTACATGTATTGGTTGATGTTTCCACGCTCTCTCGCGCTATTGTTGCATATCTCCGCGGCTGGTGTCATACCATTGTCGCACTAACAAAGAGGATTGACTGAAGACCACCCAGCTATCCAATGACATCTTTCCCATATATACCAATCCAACCGTGGTTATGTCACAATTATAATCTAACATGTAATTAGTTACAATGTGAGTAATTAGTACAAATATCTGCCTGATTATAACCCTTTTGTACAAGCCCTCCTTTGGATAGTTGTCCTAGGGGTGTCCATTACGCTAAGTGGAGAAGGTTTTGAACTATCACTCTCTACTAGAGGCTCAAATCGCGAGTAATCTATTAACAATATGGACCACCAGGCTTGTCAGTAGATAGGCGTGGATGGGAATATCTTTATTCCTCCGGCACGTGGATATCCTTTACCACATGCAATTGTTGATTTGGATAACATATTATCACGATACAAACGAGAATAATGTCTGAGGTATCCAAACACCTTCACATGAGAGGTAAAGGCCTCCTAAGGTGGGAAGAGAATTTGATATTTGTCTGGCTTCGTGTGCTTATTTTGAGTACAGTAGAACGACTAATTCTTGTACTGAATTGTCTAACTAGTGACATAAATACCTTCTCGCAATGAGAATGATGTTCGCTACTAGGAAATGTATCTATACATACAGTGCGTATATACTATTATCATATTTGCGTAATACAAAGCTCGCATTTCGGCTGCCTTGTCGAGGACCAACCGCAAATCAAAGTGTACCATTTTGGTGGAGGATTCTCGATTGTAATGGTTCAGAAAAAATGTTAGTTATAATTTAGGGGTCACTGTTGAGAGCTCTGTCAGCCCTCTTCGTCATCACAATCAAATCAATGGATCGGGCTTTTATACATTGTTTTCATTCAACCCAAAGAAGCTTTTCCCGCATGGTACACCTTTTTCGCATCTATTAGGTGAGACTTTTTTTTTGAGGAGAAAAAATCAACAAAAGAAGCATTGATTTCTGAGACGCTTTTTTGTTTAGGAGTGAAAAAGGTATGGGCGGAAAAGCAAACGATACAAGTCATCAGTCAACGATAGATAGACTCACTAAAGTGCACAGAGTGTACGGATTGGAACCTGTCACCAAAGCAACCAACATAAGTAACCGGCACGTAAAGAGAATGTAACAATCTTTTGATTAACGTGTACGCGTAATGGAAGTTTTCATCCTCATGGACGGGCCAGAGAGTTTTAGCCTTACCACTATTGATTGGTGACGGCGTCAGGGAAGGGCGCGTCAATAGATCTGGAGCATTTCAGAGCGGCGTGACGACGGTGAGATAGAAAGCGCCAATTGAAATATCGATATCCTTTTAGGGGTCTGGTTAGACGAGCGTCACAAAAGTCATCCACTCGTGAATCATTAAGAAACTTGACGCCGTCTAGCTATGGGGTCCCAAATTAATCAGTGACCATTTAGCACGCAACATCACTGATATAACAATATCGGGTATTATCATATATATAGTTGGCTCCATGATTTTGGTTTTGTTGTAATGTTTCGTATAAGCAGGAAACTTGGTGGAGAACTTAAGGGTTAAACCCTAGCTCGAGATCAATAAACCATGACAATGAGAAAGAGAAGGTACTTCAATCTATATCCAACACGTCTAGACTTGCATCGTAATTAATAAGATGTCTTAAAAGAATTTTATAATAATAACAAATAATCAATTCAATTCATACAGAATCATAGCACATCCTCTAACATTGTGGTTGGTAACCTATAGATTTTATGAGTTTGGTGCTCATTCTTACCTATTAACTATGGCTCTAGGAAACCTCCAAATTTTAACTTGTGGTTTCTTTATATTAAAATCTCAGACACCATATATATATTTATTTGGATGCATAAACTAACATATAGATTTTATCATGTTAGCAACATATGTTGCTCCTTGTTTATATCAATATGTATTAGATTGTGATTGATGGATGAATGTACGAAGACTTCACAGCCTGCACCGTGTAGACTTTAAGAAACTGGCTGAGACTCTCTCTACGCAGATGCGGAGCGACAAAGCTTAACCGCTCATATAGGAAACGTTGAAATACGTGGTTATGTTGGCGACCAATTTAATCGATATTTAGATGGTAAGATAATTAATACATAAGCGCTCAGCGTGTTCTCCATAGTCCGGGTATAGAGCCGTTCAATCTAGAATACATGGATACTGATGTAAACCCGAGAAACGTGGTTCATAGAGACCCTTGGCTTGATTTGGTAGAGGTTATTTAGAGTGTTATAATGGGATACATTGTGCAAAACGCAACGCACACTTAACTCTCTTTATAGATCAGTAGGGAGTAAACTTGCCATCTTCACCGTTCTAACTACAAATTTACTAGAAATTAAAGGTGGCCATGATTTAAGATACGTTAGGATGTAATGAAATAAGGTAAACTTCGGAGTTCATATTTCCCCACCATTGTTTTTCAAAACTTTATTTTTAATTAGCATCAAGTAGATACAACTTGGGGTTTCGAGGTTGGAACTAGCAAACTATTCCGCATCACTATCTTTCATGTATTATTGCCTCTCATTAAACCCCCGGGTATTATTTTTTACTGCTTTTCTCAGTCCATCTAAGAGAAACAGATAAAACGGCTTAGAACTAAAATTTAATCAGTTCCTACTGCACCTCTAATCCGTGACCTTGTCCCATTACAACATGACCTACCGAGTAGGTCGTTATAAACCCTTATAGATCGAGATTCACTTATACGTTAGCATCACTGTGAGAGTAATGCGATCCAATGCGCACCCTGGTACTTTGCCACTACACCCGACCTATTACTACATCGGTCAAGGTCAAACTGGTTGTATGGGGTGGATTGAGCTTCTTTGAGATCCCTCTCGCAAGAGGGTGACAAGTCCGTAAACAATGCCAACAGCGCGCATTCTGTTTTACAGTGCCAGATAGCAGAGTTGCAGCTGAGGGTATCGGGTGGTTTTAAATCACCTGCAATTTCTTCTCAATGTTTTGGTACCCCTTGGTACACCTTTCTTTTCCTTCTTAGTTGGGGAAGGGAGTCGGGGTCTATTCATCTCGGTTATTGCTCTAAAGCACTTGTAATCTAATGTTGGCAACTCACCTGGCATCATCTCTCAAAGAACTATAAGTGTTGTGATCAAGGTGCAGACTTATCTGAGGGTGTGGACATCAGTTTTACGAGTATTTCTGCTTTGGATGACGCATATGAAGATTTGCATACATCGTATCTTGGTGTACTTCCGGTGCGGAATCCCAGAACCTCAGGCCCCTCCATAGGTTGACCCTAGTAGTTCCTGAAATCACACAGGAAATGGATATCCTAAGTAATAGGTATCAATATCATTGGATAAAGTCTTGTGATTTTAGATAGTATAGAAATAGATCTCCTGGGTGGATACGTTATTTGTTTGGTAGCAATTAGCCGGGTATTGGGGTTCTAGATAAGATTTCTTTTACTTAAGTTTGAGAATAAATAGTAATCATCAGTCTGCAAATATCATGCTATTCACTATAAGTGTGCTCTACCCTCGAGGAGTCATTACTTTCTGTATAGTCAAATCATTGCATAATCTCTGTCGCAGTTAGGGATAAGGTTTGGCCCCGTCCCCCCATAATTCCAAAGCCATTTATTGAAAAATCAATTAATTTGATTAATAATCTGAAGTTATCCATTGTCGGATCACGCAGACGCATGTTTGTAGACCAAAAAAACAACCTTGGCATTGGTCCCATATGGCTTGCATGACTTGTTTACAGCAGAAGAAAACGATTTTCACTCTTACTTTACCTTTGGAAATTAACAGTAACAGGAAGAATTGCCTTAAAGTCGCACCAAAGAAACAACCGACCTTCCACCGAATTACTTGATTTCCACTGGTGTTCTTGTCTTGGGCAACACATCTCTTAATGTCCGATCGAGCAGCCTTCAAAAGCATGTCGATGTTGTAAAGGCGCTCCATCCCAAATATTAGTTTCTGACTGTCCTGATTAATTCTGCAAGATCTGAAGTGACATCATTTCCACAACATGATTCATTTCAAGAAATCCGATGGGATACGGAAATCTTGAGTGTGATGTTCGACAACCGGGCAGGTAGTTGTGGGCAATAAAGCTAACAGTTACCTACTGATAGGCTTGTGGAAGGACACTGCTGAAGAATGCACTGGCAGTGGAAACCATTACCACTGCTAGTATATATAGTCTTACCACTGCTTATTAGATAACTGATGTATCGTGTATAGATAAAGTATAGAATAGATTTTGTTGTATATCATTTAAGATAGCTTAATACTTATCGTTGTAAAGGACTCCTTGGTCTATAAAAGGAGATCCCTAGGTCAATTCTCATTATTGTACGAATAATTACGAATTATTCTAGAGAGCTTCAAGGTGTAACCCTAGTGATAGCTAAGATCACTCGTATTATTATCATTAATAATATTGAAGCTTTGTGTTACATACTACTGTTCTCATTCACAATACATCACATAAACAATCTTCTAAGTGTTGCTAAGTAAATTCCGCGTGCTTAACAACATTACTCAAAGTATCTCTAACACAAGGTGTGTGTTTAGATCCATCAGTAGTAGTGAGGCAATGCCGGATGATGCAACTGACAAAACTATTTTAGCTTGTGAACGTATTGAAGCTATAATTGTATTCCACAAGTATGTTTTTCCTGTACCTCCACTACCGTATACAAAAAAAAGGCCTCCATTTTTCGCGTTGACAGCTTGCATAATGTTATCATACACATCTTTTTGTTGGGGATTCAATCCCGCATACAAATTGGTAAACCGGTCCAAATCATCACGCGGGTTGTACCTTCTTTCTTCAGCAATCAGCCTGTTTGTTCCCATATTCAATAGGTTATGATTGATCTGAGGGAGGCCCGGAAAATCTGTCAATGATCTGTTATTACTATTTAAAATCATCTCAATTTCCATTAAAGTGTAATTTTGAATCTCTTCATTTGTAAACACCACCTGGTCATTCTGCAACAACTGATGTTGCCTGTAAGGAATATCTTCGGATAGAAAAGGAAGACATTCCCTAAAGAGTTGTGCATGATCAGAAACCGTACAAAATAATAATATGGTTACAAACATATCTCGAAGTTGATCCCCTAACTGCCATTGAGATGCATTTGTTACTGCTTGAACCCACTCAACATCATCTCCTAAAAGCCTATATGCCTTACAAGTCTCCCTGTATGTTGGATACACTATATCATCTACCGTGCGAAGTTCTTCCCAATCCCTGCAGCCATGTACAACATTTAGCAACATACGAAGATAATACTTCTCCCCCATTGAAGGAGTGACGTAATATATACGACCAATGGCCATCCCACTCTTACGTGGCCTCCATTCTTTATCATTATCATGCCATGTAAACATCGTTGGATAATCTGAATAAGTTAGACCTCGTCCTTCGGGATATATTATATTTGATTTCATCCATCCTGTAAACTTAGACATTGCAGAGGTAGTTCTATCAACTACATCTTCAGCATCATCGTCCTCTCTAAAGTAAACTCTATTACAACCTTCTTCATGAAATGGAAGTCTTTCAACGGCGATAGAACGATAATGCATTTCGAAACCATATATTTTCCAGCATGATTCAGAGGCTGAAATGTATCGACAACTGAGGTATTCTTCAATTTCGTTTTCACGTTGCACTATAGAAGCATATGATGTTCTTGGTCCTGATGATGGTCTGTTATTTTGACCTTCTATTACTATAGTTGCACGATCTGGACCTTTGTTTAAATAGGCAAAAAGGTATTTGACCAACGATCCTTGGTTACACCATTCAACATTTATATGGTAATCGTATTTCACAATCAAATCAAGGTTATGCGGAACGACGAAAGTGTTATCAAGCATAATATTTCTTCTACCAACTTTTGCTTTTCTTCCATTGTTTGTTCTCTTATAATGGGGCCAACCGTCACTGCTAATAAAAGTTTCCGGACAGTATGCCTTCGGGTATCCTTTTTCACATCCACGGTCTCTGGACATACATGAATTTGAAGGGTTAAGCTCTCCACACGGTCCATGCATCATATGACTACGAACCGCCTGAAATCCAATCGGATCATCTACTTCAGATGGTAACTCTGCGGATATGACATGATCAATCTGATCGGGAGAAAATATCTTGTCATCTTCGTGCAAAAATATGAGAGCATGACAATGGGGCAATCCACGTTTTTGAAACTCGATTGTGTAAATAACTGCATTTGTACAGAGCAAGATTAATGTACTAAACATCATAAGTATGTACGACAAAAGATGAGAAAATGTGTGTGAAAAACACGCACCAGCTTTAACTCGACCAAAATGATTAGCTTTCCTTATATCTTTCATAAGCTCGTCTAGTTTGATCTTAAAAACCTTCGCGATGACATCTGGTCTATCACACGTTGGTTGGCCTGGTATGGCATCTTCAACATGACGTTGAATTTCAGGCCAATTTGGATTGCACGTCATGGTTAGAAAAAGGTCAGGAGGTCCAGCCCAACGACATATTGCCATTGCGTCCTGATATTGCTGAACCATATGTCTAGGTCCTCCGGTAAATGATGAGGGCAAGATAACTCGTCGGCCAATGGATTCTAAGTCTGTCTCTCCATTAGAAACACGATCATGTAATCCGTTATACAACTCAGACCGAATAGTGTTCTGATTTCTTTTATACCAGTCTAGATCATGGTCGAGAATAGCAGTATAAGCATCTTACAACATACGTATGAAATAGACGCCCAGCTTTAAGCAATGTCTTTCCTTCGCGAAGCCTGTGGTGCAAACGGAAACAATAATATTCCCTCAAACTTAAGTATTTCCTCCTCGTTGAAGGAGGTACATTAAGAGGAATGTACAAACGGAACCCATCTTCTCCATACGGGAATAGCAATGGATATTGCAAAGCCATAAAGCTTGGGTGCAACTCAGAAATTCTCTTCACAGAATTTTGACCTTCCTCGCCACCCCTTTCTTCAACGATTACATCTCGAGAATCCGTGGGGTTGCCGTCTCCCGGTACTAATGCAGCCACTTCAGAAGCTGTGGGTAGGTTGTATTGCCTTGCATTTCTTTGTCGTGTGGAAATTAGACGAAGAGTTACGGGTTGCAATGATGCAGCACTTAATCTTTCCCTTGCCATCCTAAAAGCCTGTACTAATGGGTTGTTTTGGTTAAGCATGGTTATAAGGTCTCGAACCAACATCTGAAGCATCACATCTTCAGGACTTGAGGTTAGCCTTCTGTTTAATGCATAGAAACGGTTTTCAACTTCATTAACGGTGTCAAATATGTACAGCTGGGCAAACCTAGGACGGCCGTCCTCATGTGTTGGTAAGAGAGTCCCGATTTTGTGATGGTTGTGGCCGTTGAGCTGAAACGTGTAAGGTGCACCACCGTTATTTATCTCTTTGTTTATCTTTCCTCCTGTCGACGTGAAGGGAAACATCGAGCATAAAAGCTTTATATGCTTCCTAAAGAGTCTAGAACGTTCACCACCGTTGTAATCCATTAATTCTTGTAAAAGTTGTGGAGGATCTTCAAGAAAAGGAAGCTGAACTTTTCCTTCACTACAACATATCGAGAACTTTGGAACACGTGGAGAACGTGATTTTATTGTTCGCTCCTCATACCACAACATTGCTGCGCAATGCGGACATTGGGGTTCAACGTCGCCACAATCCCAGTATTCGAACATTCGACCTAAAAAGACAACAAATTTAGATGTGTAATGAGTAAAACATAACGGATTAGACATAATCAAAATGAAAATAAGAATAAGATTTAGTTTCTTACGATGTTGTCATGCGTTTATATACACGTTGGAATCTGTTGCGTTGTTGGCGGAAGCGGTCCTTTTTGAGCGCGTTGAACTTGGTATTGATGTTACGGATCTGTTATTTACTCCCTTCACATCAAATGTATTGGCCAAATGATCTGAATTTGGATGTCGTGCAATTTGACTCGAATTAATTGCATTGTTGGTGGAAGTCGACCCTCTTATATGATGTAAATGTGATATTGAGTTTACAGAGGTGTTTGAACTTCCAGTAACATGAACTGGATTGCCCACATGAAGTGGGTTGCCATTGCTATCAACAACAGTCCTCGAAGTAATAACGGTTTGTGGAGTTGGTCGTGTTGATACACGAACATGGTTATCAGGGAAAGTCAAACCTATAATGATAATGTTACATAAATGAGACATATTTAGATGTTAAAGTGTGTAAGAAAGTTACAGGTTCATGCGAGTAATGGCAATTTATTGGATAAAATCAATTTTTATAAATCACTGAACTGAAACTTGTATATTATTAAGAACAATAACAAAATCATGAAAGTGGCTGGAAAAAGCATTTGGAATAATTAATTAAAGCAAAATAGAATAATGTAGGATCTAAACACACGCCTTGTGTTAGAGTGATACTTTGAGTTATATTATTAAGCACGCGGAATATACTTAACAATACTTAGAATATTTATTGTATGATGTAATGTAAGTGAGAACAGTTGTAAGTTTAACACCAAAGCTTCAATATTATTGATAATAATATGAGTGATCTTGCTTATCACTAGGGTTACACCTTGAAGCTTTCTAATGTTGATACATACCTAGAACAATGACCTAGGACCTCCTTTTATAGCACAAGGAGTCCTTTACAAGATAAAGATAAAACTAACAGAATAGAATATACACAAAGATCTTTTCTATATTTATCTATATTCGAATACATAACAGTTATCCTAACAGCAGTGGTAATAATATGTACTAGCAGTGGTAATGTGTTTCCACTGCTAGTGCATTCTTCAACAGTGTCTTCCACAAGCTTATCAACTGTTAGCTTTATTCCCAACAATCCTCCCCTAAACTTATGATTTCTCTGCAAATCAATAAATTTCTTCAATCTGCATCATCTCTTAGGATTTGGGGAATTCTTCCAAACACTTCACTTTCTTCTTAATGCTTGAATAGCTCTTGAACATTGTTCTTGAATCCTTTTTATCAATTCTCTTACCTTCTCAGTATCTTCATGGACTCTTATTTGTGTTGACAACATTGAAGTAAGAGTTCCAGCTCTAAGTGGAAATTCTTTCTCAGCAAACATAAAAGCATCCACTCCAGCTTTTGTAAAAACATGATGAACTTCACATGAGTCATAATAAATCCATGAAGTTTCCACACCTATAGCTTCAAATTTCCAAAAGTTATCATTAATGTTTGGTTCATAGAGCCTTCTTAAATCAACCCATAACTGCATTTCCTTCACATCTTTAAGACTGCCAGCATCAAATCTTTCTTGAACCAATCTCCACAGTGCATCAAGATCATCTCTGTCACATGCTTTGATAGGTTCTTCAAACTGAATGAATGATGAAGTTTCACCACCTAGCCTTGTAATTTTCCATGTTGAAGCAAAGTTGCTAGCAGTGTAAACTTCCCAATCAATGATAGGATTTCTGACTTGCAGTGGGTCTGGATAAAAATCTTCTTCTTCTATCAAGATCATATCAGTCAGTTGTTCTTCTGTGAATTTCTCAGACTGAACCTTTTGTTTTTCAACAAATCTTGTTTCTTTTGGGTCTGAGGTTCTGTATCTTTAGCCTTTCTCTTCAGGTGAGGAAATCTTCTTTCTTCTTCTTCAGAGTTCATAGGAATAAAGTCAAGCTCTTGCCTGTTAACTCTGTAGTAGACACCTTCAACCTGATCATGGGTCATCCCTTTGAATTTATGCATTTTCCAGCCACCAACATGACAACAATAAGTTTTCATCCATGAAATCACTTGTGCTTTGGTTGGTTGCCTTGATTTCTTTTGACCCTTTCTAACTGAATTAATTGCTTCTTGAAGTGCTTGTCTGTTCTTCATCTCAATAAAATCTTTCAACTGAGCTGTTCTTTGTTCCTCAGTTAAAGTCTTATCTGCAACAAGGTCAATTGCTTTCTTCTTGATTACCGGATCATGCTTAACCAAGAATTCAACTTCTTCAGCTGTAGGTACATATGTAAAATCTGGAGTCTTCTCTCTCAGAATTGTAGGTGGAACAGTGGAAATTGGATTTACATCCATAGGAGCAGTGGTTTCCAATCTGTCCAATCTTTTAGCCTCCATGAAGTCTGCAATTTCATCTTCTCTAATCTTTCTGGCAACTTCAGCATCATGATCAACTTGAGCTTGTACTCTCCTTTTAACTTTCCTTTTTGTTTGCTCTTCACTCTGCAATACTGCTTTACCCTTTTCTTTTCTTATCTTCTCTATTTCTTCCTCTGCAGTGGTAATGGTATGACTAGCAGTGGAAACCATTTGCTCTGCAGTGGTAATATGAACTTCAGTGAGAATTGGATCAGCAGTGGAAATATTTGTTGCAGCAGTGAAATCTTTTTGCCCTGGTTGATCTGTATCAAGTTGATGCTGTAGAGGAATTTCTTGCTCTTCAGCATCATCCATTTGCTCAAATGCCAAATTTTTAAATCCAAAATCAACATCAGCATCAATATCATCTTCTTCTCTGAAATCAATTCTCCTCCCCTTGGTTTCAGCATCTGTTTTCCTCCCCTGTTTGGGAGAATTCCCAAAATCTTCAAAGAAATCTTCACTGGGAGAGGATGAAGAAGATACCATTAACTTTGCAGTCTTCTTCTTTTGCTGTAACCCCTGTACTTCATCCTTCAACGCTTGAATCTCTTGGTTCAAAGTTCTAACATCCTTGGCATGTTGCTCCTTTACTTGTGCCAAGTCTTTCTCCATAGATCCAACCAGCTTTGCTAATTTGGTACACAATGCCATCAATTCCATTGGTTGCTCACTGCCCTCAACACTTCCAACTGTGTTACCTGTTGGGAAAGGTGAGTCATAGGGCAATGGTTCAGAATCCACCCTAGCAGGGCTAGAATGAAGCCTTGAAGCACCACCGCTTGTTCCAACACCAAAAGGATCAGAAACATGCTGTGTTGGGATGAGAGGAGATGGTTGTTTTTGCCTCCTCTCATAGGTATGAGTAACTGGTGGAGTATAATCAATAGATGGAACAGTTATTGTAGGTGTGGTTTGAGATACAACTGGGATTGTTGCATCTGCACCTTGTACCTGTGAAATTTTTGAAAGCATTTGAGGAAAAAGTGGTGTAAAAACCCAATTGCCAACTTTATCCATATTTTGAAAAACTTTGGGCTTAAGGCAATGTAAACTCTTTTATGGGGTTGCAGTTGAAATTCACTTAACACTGCTTGCATAAACCTTGGATACATCAAAATTTTGTTGAACTCTTTACATTGCCTTGCATACTTGTAAAAATATATTTAGACCAATTAAAAATCCTATCTCTAGCTAGTCAAACCAAAGGGTAAGCCATTGGTGAACTGAATTGTTCATAAGATGTTTTCTTGGGACTAAGGCAATGTAATAGAGTATGAATTAAAAATCTCCAATGAGGACAAAAACCACTCTTTTTGAAAGTAGCCCTTTTGTCAGTGGTATTGTACCCAATGGAAGAGAGACTTTCCCAAATTTCTGGCATAGGTAATGTGATGATACCATTGAGATCATCCAATTTGAGAATTCTCCTCAAGGATGACTCAGTAACATCAATAGTTACCCCATCCACTGTGGCTCTAAGAGTATCCACAGATTCATGTGTATCTC
>LBNU01034023.1:90719-104798 GCA_014162995.1 Artemisia annua
AGTATGAATTAAAAATCTCCAATGAGGACAAAAACCACTCTTTTTGAAAGTAGCCCTTTTGTCAGTGGTATTGTACCCAATGGAAGAGAGACTTTCCCAAATTTCTGGCATAGGTAATGTGATGATACCATTGAGATCATCCAATTTGAGAATTCTCCTCAAGGATGACTCAGTAACATCAATAGTTACCCCATCCACTGTGGCTCTAAGAGTATCCACAGATTCATGTGTATCTCCATCTTCAATGGTTATGGACTCAACAGAGTTCCAAAACTGCTTGATTTGAGAGATATAGATTGTGGGATTAAGAAGTAAAGCATACCTCACACGAGTAGTGTTTAGAAAGTCCACAATCTGATGAAAAAGAGGACCACTCTTGTCGTTTGACTTTTCCAAATTTGCCACTTGGTTGTGCTCAACTGCAAAAGTGATTGATGCCATAGAAACTTTTGATGAAAAATAAGTTGTGTTAGTATGAATTGAATAATGAACTCGCCAATTGAGAGAAAAGTATATATAGTGCTAGGGTTTGAGTTTTATGCGCAAGAAAGAATTATCTATGAAAAATATTTATCTTAAAGAGAACAAATATAATTAGGAAAGTAGATAATCTTCCAAAAAAAATTTACCCTATTAATGTGGAAAGCAGTTACTCTCAACGGCTAGTTAAAAAATTTGTTACTGACACAATAGGTGTAACGGCTAGTTCAACAGTGGTAAAAATAACACTAGCAGTGGCAACTGTGAACTATCAGTGGGAATTTTTTCACAAAATTTTCAAAAGCAGTGGTAAAATAAATATATAAAAATCAAACTGCTTTCTTCATAGTTTTTAGCAAACTATCAGCTATTAACGGATTTGATATGTCTTTACCATGAGCCGTTTGCTATGGACTAGCCAACTCTTAATCATAAAGAATATGGTGAGTTGATAACCATATAGTTTTTGGTAAACTATCAACCATAAACGGATTTGAGAAGTCTTTACCAGTAGCCGTTTGCTCTGGACTAGTTGATTCTTATGTTGATTAGACATTGTGAATCAATAACCTTTTGTTGTGTATCTCAGTTATACACCTTTAATGATCAACTCCCAGCAAAGATTGATTATGAACCTGAAAAAGTTAGGGAAATAAAACACAATAATCATAACCAAGCTTATGCCTAACCAAAGTTACTTGTAACCAAGCTACTATTCACAAATATCTTCCAAAGTCAACCCGATAATATCTATATTTACTTTTCAACCTACCTAAATAGGTGAAAGTAAATATCTCAATTAATGAGACCTTTTAGTTAACTTGGCCTATATAAAGTGACTCGATTCTCTATAGTCTTCACCAAAACACATTATATCTTCACAAAAACCCTAAAGTCACCATGAGCAAATTTCCTAACATCATCTACATCTCATCTGATTCTTCTTCAGACACAGAGATTGAGATGTCCTCTGAATCATCTTCAGAGGCATCAGGGTGGGCAAGTGACTTTCCACCCTGTGCATCAGCCTCCACATCCAAGAAACCAACACAAAAGAATGCTTCTAAGCCTATTCCCAAGCCAGCACCTGTTGATGAGCCTGCACCATCTCTTGAGTTTTACTCCAGCTCTTCTGATGATGATGATGAGACTTATTCCTTGGCAAAGGAGTTGCCAAGAGCTCTGAATAAGGCTTTGGGAGCAGCTCTGTCCAATATGAAGCAAATTTCCATTCCTGAGATGCCTGCTAGACTACCAAGGCCACCACCACAAGTTCTTGGGCTTGCTTGTCCTAGAATGCAGTCAACTTTTGAGAACAAAAGGAAGAGTGCATTGAAGAACAAGCACAACTATCAAGGCAGGGGCAAGAAGCGATTGGAGTAGCTTGTGTAGGGTGTTGGGATGTAGGTTGTTTTAAGTTTTATGATTGTGTTTTGATGGTGTTTGTAATGTACTCTCCTTTTGAATCAATGAAACTTTTCTCTTGATAGATATACTTGTAGTTTCTTTGTTTTTCTTTTTCCACTGTGAGAGTAATATTCACCACTGCTTGCCTTGTTGTTTCCACTGATTGACTTATTCTCTGCATAAAAGTTAGTGGACAAACAAAATACAAACAAAGACATATACACACTTATACAAGCATATACAACAATTTTAGTACCAAGAACCTCCCCTCAACACTAAAGACCATTAGACACAAAAATTTTATGGATTTAGCATTCCAATACCTGTCACCAAGTACTGAAATCTACCAACATCAAGACCTTTTGTTAATAAATCAGCATAATTATTATCAGTATGGATTTTGACAACTTGAATTAGCCTTTTCTCATAACAGTCTCTTAGAAAATGATGTCTGATTTCAATATGTTTAGTCTTTGTATGTTGAACTGGATTCTTAATTATGCATATGGTACTACTATTGTCAATATAAATGATGGTATTCATGAAATTGTACCCATAGTCCAAAAGTTGATTTTGAAGCCATAGAACTTGAGCACAGCAACTTGCAGCAGCCACATACTCTGCCTCAGTTGATGAAGTAGCCACCATTGTTTGTTTCTTGCACTGCCAGGACACCAATCTACACCCAAGAAATTGGCATCCACCTGTTGTAGATTTTCTATCCAAACTAGCTCCAGCATAATCACTATCTGAGTAGGTAACCAATTCCATAGGAGATTCTCTAGGGTACCATAATCCCAAATGAGGATATGCTTTAAGATATTTGAAAATCTTCTTCACTGCAGTCAAGTGTGATTCTTTAGGAGTGACCTGAAACCTTGCACAAGCACAAAACGCAAACATAATGTCTGGCCTTGATGAAGTGAGATACATCAAAGAACCAATCATAGATCTGTACATATGTACATCAACTGCTTCTCCACTGTTTTCTTTTAGAAGCAGATGTGTACCCCTATCTGCAGGTGAGCTTGAGGACTTTGCATCAGTGAACTTGAACTTCCTAAGTATCTCAGCCACATACTTGTCTTGATGAATGAAGATTCCATCTGGCCTTTTTTGTACTTGAAGTCCAAAAAAAGAATGTGAGTTCACCCATATAACTCATCTTGAACTCATCCTTCATAAGCTTCTCAAAATCTTTGCACGTCTCTGGCTTTGTTGAGCCAAAAATAATATCATCAACATACACTTGAACCAGCAAGATATCATTTTTGTCTTTCTTGATGAACAAAGTTTGATCAATTCTTCCTCTGTGAAACCCATTCTCCAAAAGATAAGTTGCTAGGGTTTCATACCACTTCCTTGGTGCCTGATGCAGTCCATACAATGCTTTAACTACTTGTATACCTTGTCTGGATTTTCAGGGTCTTCAAAGCCTGGAGGTTGTGAAACATATACCTCCTCATCAATTTGCCCATATAGAAAAGCACTTTTTACATCCATTTGATAGACTGTGAAGCCCATAAAGGATGCATAGGCTAGAAAAAGCCTAATAGCTTATATTCTTGCAACTGGGGCAAACACCTCTTGATAGTCAATACCCTCCTCTTGAGTGTATCCTTGAGCTACAAGCCTAGCCTTGTTTCTTATGACTATCCCTCTTTCATCTCTCTTGTTTCTGAACACCCATTTGGTGCCAATAACTTTCATGCCTTTAGGTAGATCACAAAGCACCCAAACCTTCTGAATTTTGAACTGAAGCAACTCTTCTTGCATTGCTTCCACCCAGCTTTCATCTTCAAGTGCCTTGAAGACATTCTTTGGTTCCATTTGAGACAGAAAACACATGAACAGACATTCATTTTTGCCTTCATGATCCTTAGATTCATAAATTTCACTGATAAAGCCATGAATGTCAGCCATCTTTGATTGTCTTCTAGTCTTCACAGGTGAGTTTACATCCCCTATCACATTTTCAAGAGGATGTGATTTATGAGCTGTGGTATGGGGAGTTTGAGGAATGTCAATCTCAGTAGGCATATTTGATATTTCAACATCACTGGCTTGAGCTTCCTGTGTAACTGGACTTTAATTTTCCACTTCAGGTGTAGCAGTGGAACCTTCTGGCCTAGCAGTGGAATTAGTATTTCCACTGCTTTCAACATTCTTTGCAACTTCTGGTCTAGCAGTGGAATCTTTTGGCCTGGTAGTGGAATCTAAGTTTCTACTGCTATCATTATTTCCAGTGTTCACATTTGTTGCTTTAGAAGGTTGAGCATCTCCAGTCTTTGCAACATCATCATAATCTGCATAGTCCCAAATAGGCAAAATAAATTCATCTTGATCATCTTTTTGATCCAAGCTTGGTTCATCATCATCAACAAACTCTTCTGAACTTGCAAAATCATTAGAAGATGTACCTGTAGAGATAGGCACATAGTTCATGGTATGGGTTAGAGTATCAAGATCAAACTGCCTATCTGGTCCAGTTCCTTTGACATTCACTTTGTTTTCTAGGAACTCAACATGCAGATTTTCTTCTACCTTTTGGGTTCTTAAGTTGAATACCCTAAAAGCTTTACTAACCATGGAATACCCAACAAAATACCCTTCATCAGCTTTTTCATCAAATTTACCCAGATGATCTATGGTATTGAGAATAGTGACATGACATCCAAATGGTCTCATGAAGTCTAGGAGAGGTGGTCTACCTCTAAATAACTCATAAGGTGTCTTGTTCTTTGTTTTTACTACTAAAACCCTGTTTTGCACATAACAAGCAGTGTTAACTGCTTCAGCCCAAAAAGTCATTGGCAATTTTGAATCTGCCAACATGGTTCTAGCAGCCTCTATTAGTGTCCTATTTCTCCTCTCAGCTACACCATTTTGTTGAGGAGTTCTAGCTACACTAAATTCTCTTTTAATACCTTTCTCTCTGCAAAAATCATCCATAACTCTATTCTTAAATTCTGTCCCATTGTCACACCTAATGATTTTAACTTTCATATCATTTTGGTTTTCTACTTCAGTTATAAAGGTCTTAAGGATGCCAGTTGTCTCATCCTTAGTTCTAAGAAAGAAAACCCATGTGAACCTACTAAAATCATCAGTTACAACAAGACAATATCTCTTAAGATTTATGCTACTCACAGATGTAGGACCAAACAAATCCATATGTAACATTTGAAGTGAGTGAGCAATAGAGTTAACCAATTTTGACCTGCAAGAAGCTCTGTGTTGTTTGCCCTTAAGACAAGCAACACAGGTTTGATCATTTTCAAATCTTTTCTGAGGCAAACCTCTTACCAAACCATCTTTGACAATCTTATTTATGGTTTTGAAATTAATATGACCAAGTCTTCTATGCCATAGCATGGATTCATCCACTGTGGCCTTTGCAATAAAGCAAGCATGATCTTCTTTAGCAACAATGTTATTCATATCAAAGCTATATAAGTTGCCTTTTCTAGGAATTTTAAGAAGGATCTGACTCTCATCAGGCATCTTAAAATCCTTAGAAAGAACAAAACACATATCTTCAGTAAAAAGAACATTGTTTTTCTTGTCACACATCTGTGACACACTAAAGAGATTATACTTAAGCTCTTTTACATAGTACACAGGTTCAAAATCCAAGTTACCAGTTTTAATAACACCTTTACCAGTAACTTTACCATTTACTCCTCCTCCAAAGCTGACATCATGTCCATCAAAGTATTCAAAATTGGATAGATAGGACTTGTTGCCAGTCATGTGCCTTGAACATCCACTGTCTGTATAGCCTTGGTCTGATCTTTTTGTCCTTGGATGTTCCTGCACATATAATAAAGGAGTTAGTTTCCTTTGGAGACCCAAGCCATGATTGACTTGGATCTGCCTCGTGTATCAATATAGTTAAATCTATCAAAGGTCATTGATACACCATTGGGATTGTTTGTTGTGTTATTTCCTTTAGGTTTCCATTCCCAACGTGCTGAGGCCTTCACAGCATTTCCCATATTACCCCTGTTCTTGTTTACAACTTTAACAGTGGAAACTTTTGTTGGAGCAGTGGTAACTGCTAGTTTAGACTTAGGTACCCACTGTTGGTTATTTTGAACTCTTTTGTTATAAAAAGTCCTTTTTCCTGTTTGTACAGATTTAACAAAAGTTGTTTTAGGTTTGCACTTGAAACAGGTGATTTAGGAAGAGCAGTGTTAACAGTTTTATCAGTGGCAAAAGATTTAAGTCCACTTCTCAATAAAACTGCTCTTGGGACCATGTTGCTGTGAGTATTAGGGTGTGATTTGTTTTGAAGCTTGTTTGAATCCACCCTATTTTTCCCATAAACTTCCCTTCTCCCAACATGATAGTCAAGATTAGCATGTAAATGGTCAAAGCTACCACAGATAAAACATGCTTTTTTGTTCATTACAAACTCACTACCTAGTTGTTGAGATTTTACATGATTCCAACTCCTCTGATTACCCCTAGGAGTTGATGACTTATTTCTATACATCTCAGCATACCTTACAATTTATCTAGGCTTATTAACTTGTTTCCTAGGTTCCTCTGTAATAGTATTAACAACTTGTAGGATAGAAGCCTCTACTTTCTTTTTAACACTCTCATCTACTACAGATGAGTCACTTGCACTTTCAAACACATCAGTTTCATGCTTAACCTCTTCCTCACTTTTCACAAATTTGGGAGGACCATATTCAAGAATAGGTTCCTGAAAATCTGCTAGTCCTGTATGTGCTAAATCTATGCCGGGGGTGCTGGAACACCCCTTAGTGGTGGAGGAACTGTATTGTATCCTAAACCAGACTTAGCTTTGTTAGTAATTTGTTCTTCCCAAATTTTATCAATTGACTTAGATTGATAATATAAGGTATCAACAGATAAGTTGACATTCTCATTTACCTTTCTAAGCCTTTCAAGCTCTTCTTTAAATGCCTCATTCACTGCTATTTTATGATCTAACTCTCTTTTAATAATAACCATATCATTATTAAATTTTGTCTCGTTATCTCTATAATGCTCAAGTTGTTTTTCTAACACAGATATACCTCTTCTAAGATTTGAAACAAGATAGTTAGCAGAAAACAACTCTGTTCTATGGTTTTCAAGTAATTCATTTAGCCTTTCACATTCTCTAGAAGCCCTACATGTTTTAGAACAACATTCAAAGTTTTGTACCTCAGAGTCAGAGAAGGCCATGAGAGCATGTTCTGTTGCAATGAGAACAACATCTGAAGGTTTTTCCTCTTCATCATCAGCCATGAAACTCCAATCATAGCTCACACCATCAATTGCCAGCATTGCCTTTGGTTCCTCCACAATTGGTTCCTTCTTTTGCTTGCACCATGTGGATCTGTTGTCCTGCTTCCTTGGTCTCCTGCATTCCCTAGCAAAATGCCCCAACTTGTGACAGTTGAAACACTCTACTTTCTTCTTATCAAACCCTGCAGTTTCACTTCCATTGATGTGAATTGGCTTGCCAGTCTTCTTGTAGAATCTCCTAGCTCTCATGCTGAGAAGAGCTAGTTACCACTTTATGTCCATCTCCTCCAAGTCATCTTCATCAATTTGCTCTATGTCTTCATGAGTTAATATAGAGCCATTAACTTGAGTGGAGATAAAGGCATAAAAGGTTGGATCTCCAATACCAGCAACCTTCTTCTTTGAACCTGCAGTGGTAACATGAGCATTGCTAGTGGAAACTGTAGAACCAGCAGTGGCAATTTCATCATCACTGTCATCTTCAGAATCATCACTGTCAACTGAGGTTGACACCAATGCCAAGCTGCTAGAGCTTGAACCAAGCTTCCCTGCCTTCTTCAATCTTTGTTCAATGAGTTTAAAGTTATTGTAAAGATCATTGAGCTTCATAGTTTCAATTTCTGGTTTGTTCTCCCAGACAGTAACATTGGTATGAAACTCAGAAGGCAAACTTCCAAGAAACTTCAAATTGAGGTCTTCCTGTTCTACCTCAATTCCAAACACAATCAATTGAGTGGCAATCTTCTGTATTTTGGTGAAAATGCTGTCAAGTGATTCATTGCTTGAAGCAGTGAAGTTTTCATAGCTCTAATTCAATAATGTCTTTTGGGTCTTCTTAGTAGCATCATTGCCACCAAACACAGAACAGATCTCTTCAAACAACTCTTTTGCAGTCTTGAATTTACTGAAAAGAATGATCTGGTCTTTAGGAAAAGTCATCAGAAGTAAACTTCTGGCCTTCATATCATTCTTCTTTTGTGTTCTTTCATCACTAGTATAAGGTGCAGAAACTGTGGTTACTTCTTTGTCACCAACTTTCTCAGTCTTCTGAGTAGGTTTGAAAGAGTCACCAGTTAAGATGATCTCCCACAAAGCATAATCTTGAATGAGAAAGTATTGCTCAATCATTATCCTCCACATCTCAAATTCATTGAGTTTGAGCTTAGGAAGTCTTGGAGCAGAGTTGGACTGGTTGTTTTCCATCTCCATGGATCTGAGTGAATTGGTTAAGCTTAAATTCCTTGGATCTTCTAAATCAAAGTATCAGAAACCTGTCTCTGATACCACTTGTAGGATCTAAACACACGCCTTGTGTTAGAGTGATACTTTGAGTTATATTATTAAGCACGCGGAATATACTTAACAATACTTAGAATATTTATTGTATGATGTAATGTAAGTGAGAACAGTTGTAAGTTTAACACTAAAGCTTCAATATTATTGATAATAATACGAGTGATCTTGCTTATCACTAGGGTTACACCTTGAAGCTTTCTAATGTTGATACATACCTAGAACAATGACCTAGGACCTCCTTTTATAGCCCAAGGAGTCCTTTACAAGATAAAGATAAAACTAACAGAATAGAATATACACAAAGATCTTTTCTATATTTATCTATATTCGAATACATAACAGTTATCCTAACAGCAGTGGTAATAATA
Organism: Artemisia annua; assembly: GCA_014162995.1. Lineage (NCBI taxonomy): Eukaryota > Viridiplantae > Streptophyta > Magnoliopsida > Asterales > Asteraceae > Artemisia > Artemisia annua. The sequence continues at coordinate 99,536 of LBNU01034023.1, forward strand.
TGTACTAGCAGTGGTAATGTGTTTCCACTGCTAGTGCATTCTTCAACAGTGTCTTCCACAAGCTTATCAACTGTTAGCTTTATTCCCAACAAATAATGTTTACTCACCTGATGTCACATTGTGGTTAGCTAGTATGTTTGAGCGGGGAGGCAGAGTAACAACATTTTCGACATCATGATTTGTATGTTGTCTAACATTGCGAGAAACGGATGGAGAATCAACTCGAGATGGAGGCCTACCACGACGTCGTGGTTGTGTAACTGTAGTATTATTGCTAAAACTTGAAGGTTGTGTGCCTAACCGCGGACGACCTCGACCTCTCCTAACTTGAGGTGTTTGATAAGAATTCAAGTTTGATGAAACGACATGAGGAAGAGGTAATGTATTCCGACTGATATTTGTAATATCAGTTAATGGTTTCACATTTGGTGTTGGGGAAGTACTATAACAATTCGATAAATGGTTACTATGTCCATTAATGTTTGCATTTGGATCATAGTTCTCATCTAGTTGCCTCCTCATTTCTATCAGATACAACAATAATAATATATGAAGTGTTTGTAGTTCTATGGGCCGACAAAGTATATATGAACCACAAGTTGATTCTATAATGACATAATGTTACGGCTGGTGTTTCATGCGATAACGAAAGAAGGATTAAGGAGAGATAAGAAAATAACCTATTAATAATCCAAGTTTAGTTAAGTATAAGAAAACTTGAATAACTTAGTTATTAGTCCATTAGTCTAGCTTTTTTTTTGTTTTTCTAAAAATGAAGATGCGAAAAAAGCAATCCATTTAGAATTTATCTTCAATAGCTGCAAGAAATAGAATAAGCAATTAAACGGCCTAGAAATACCTGTATATTAAGTTGTAATCCTACATATGATAAACTACCTAAATGCACTATGATGATAACAGCTTGGCATTTTTTTTGAAAGAGAAAACATACAAATTTTCACCGAAAAATCACCAATATTATATAATCTTAAAGCTATAGATGTGAAAATTGTGAATTATAAAGCTGAAAACCATCACCTCGAAAAAAAGTGCAATTGTAAAGATGAATAATCTTCTCACATATATGAGAAGACCAGTGAAAATAAACACAGTTTTTTGGCGCCTAGTTTTGAGTAAGCAGTGAATATGAAACTTTGAAATTACTGATTTGATAACTAACTTTTATCAAGTTACCTAAAATAAAGCATGAACTTTTATCTAAAAGTATTAGTTTGAAAATATCAACTGATAATTCTAATTATAAGATAATAACAAATACTACAATTTCAATGCAACTTTATCCAACCATAACAACTTTTGAAAAATTTGAGTTATCCACTAACATTGTTAAATTTAAATAATAGAAAAATGGTGAGAAATGGCGGCAACTTTTAGTGTCAAAAGTAGAAAAATATGATGAGTTTGTTAGGAAAGATATATGTTTGATTATCTGTATAAAATTTACATGAATAATGGGCAACCTATAGTGCATGGATTGAATAAGTCTTTATAGTTATCCTTAATTAGTAATATCATTGACTTTTGGGTTTGTGAAAAGTGCACTCTCAGCATAATCTATTCAAGGGCTTATACCGTAGTCTTTATCATCTGATTTTTGCATGGGGATCAATAGTTATGCTTCATCCGCAATTTATATCAAGTAATACCCCCTTTCACCTTACTACTTAAGTACTGCATTTGAGTGTTTAAGTATGTCAATCTGAATCCTGTTTTCGAGAGGTTAATTGTGCTAATGTTGTATCGGAAAATCAGAATTTGAGCTACATACCATTCTCCTAATTTTTATTCTGGTGTGGCCAACAAACTTCTGTTACTGAATCGAGTTTTTTTTATCAAGAGTTTGGAGCTATTTTGATGGTTTTAATTGTTGTTTGGGTTGACTTACAACCTAATAAAGATGTGTTTGGGTGGAATTTACATGTTATAAAGCTATTAGGACAGCAATTATATACTGGTGTTGAACATTTAAAGCAACTAAAATTTGCTTTTGCATATGGTATTAAAATGATAAACTCCATTATCAAATATTCTTGTAAACTAACAATATAAAGTAAAACATCTGTTTATTGATGACCTAAAAAGAGACAATGAAAAAGAGATAATGAAAAGACATACTACTAAATAGTGGTCTAACTGATGGAAAAAAAGAAAGAAACTACTAAGATAGTAGTCTAACAATTGAAACTAAAACTTAAAATGGCTATGTTCTTGCTAAACCTAATCGTCATCTTTGGTGTCTTCATCTTCTTCGCTTTCATCTTCATCAAATGGTAGCTTGAACCTGTCATCTTCTTCGCTTTCATCCTCATCAAATAGTTGCTTGAACATGTTTCTTCCAGTTATTTTGATTTGGCTTTTTTTGTTTCTCTTGATTGGGGCCATTGGTATGTCATCATCACTAATATCCTGCATGAAAAATGAACGCATGAGTTAATGAAAATGTTTGAAACTTTCGTAAAAACAAAAGTAATGTACTTACATGTTGAATGATTGGGATATTAGCATTGTTTGGGACATTAGCAACATTAGCAGTGTTTGGGACATTAGCAGGTTCAACTATATCCGGAAGATCATCGACTACAATAACTTCACTCCATTTCCAGTTCATGAGGTTCTCCTCACGTTTTCTCTTCTTTGCTGCCTGATCATTGTTAATCTCGATAACCTGATATAGAATACAATATATTATATAGAATACAATAGATTAAAAGAAAAACAACTACAACATAAAAAAAATAGAAAATGCCTGATGTATATCACGCATAACCTGGTTGTTGTGGTTTGCCATCATAGCAAGGTTGATTTCAGCATGATCCTGAGTAAAATCAGAAGATTATATATAATGCATGATTTAAAGAAAGTGAGAGTTAAACTTGTTTTGTATGTAATATGAACACGTATATGCACACACAATCACCTGATGGTTTGCCATTTGATTCGAATCTTAAAGAGTGAAAGTGAAAGCTACTAAGAAAGAGGTAGAAGAGTGAAATGAGGTAGGGAATGAGTGAAATGGACCCTTATATATATAGTGCAAAAGTGGCCTAAACCTAGGATGCATGGGGTAGAAGAGGCGCCAAAATTAAGAAGTTTTAAAACTTGAAATAATGCATCTTATCTCTGTTTTTTTGAAAGGGTTGACAAAGCTTTCCTTATTTGTTGGAGAACTTTGTTATATCTTATCATTCTCTTAAAATAATTCATGTACATGGCGGGAACATTTTCAGAACTTTGTTATATTTCTGTTTTTTTTGAAAGGGTTGACAAAGCTTTCCTTATTTGTTGGAGAACTTTGTTATATCTTATCATTTTCTTATTGGTATAACTGTCATTTTCTTATTGGCAAAGAGAATTGGTTTCAAGGTTTTTAATTGGCGTTGAAGAAAGCATACTAAAGACGGTACGAATTAGTTTTAATTCATTGCTCAAAAGATTTCGGTGAGTAGCGGATTCGGATAAGGTATTTGTATATTTGTTTATCATTGAAACCTCACACTATTAATATATCATATCGGTGCAATCTTTCATTGTTGAAAATGGGTTGCACGTGATTGCTTGATTATTTTATCGATTATCAGTTGTATAATTGATTTCGATTGTGGGGCTATTTATTAAATAGAAGCAATAGCGAGTGGGGTTGTCAATTGAATTGTGGTGTATTGAATTCTTTATTCATCATTTAACCTCGTATCCATTAAAATTGCTTGTCGGTGCTTGCATTAAATTGGTCGAATAAGGGGTTTAATGAATTGGCTGATATCTTTGTCGATTAGTGCATGAGAAGTTTTAATGAATCGGCTGATATACGTGTCCTTGTGAAGGTGAATTGGTTCATTGGTTTGTCTTGTTCCTACTGCTATAATATTTGGATGAATATTTGTTGCTGCTATTGATTGGCTGTTCACGTGGGTACACATTTTTTATTCGTTTCTAAATTGTTAACTCATTAGCGTAAATTCATAGTGGGTAGTGCGTGTGGATGAATGAAAGATTATAATTAATTGGTCAAATTCAACTCGTGTGGGGTCAGTTCTTATTGTTTGCTTGAGTAATCAAGTAAAGATCACTATATTAAACAATTGATTGTGGGGTTGATCTGTCGTTTTCTAAAGTGATAATATTGCTTTGTCGTTTTCTTCGATTATTGATTGGGTGGCATCATGTGGTAACAAAAGCGACAAAGGCTGCTTTGTTTATTCAAAGTTTGAAGTTAAAATTTGTTAAGGTGAATCTGGGTTGTAATTAATTATCCTCGTACACATCTAGATCGAAGGTCAAAGGGATAATTAATTTTGTCATCAACTGCATAACCTAGTACTTCATATGTATTGTTAATTGTTGAATATTGCTGCTACTGCTGAGTCATTTATTGAGTAAGAGGTGGGATTTTCGTTTTTGCTGATAAGCTTTTGTTGCTGCTGTACGCTATTGGGATTCTGCTGATTAGTTTAGAGACAGTTTAGCAACAGATCAGTAACAGAAAAAGTGTCGCTAATCAGTTCAGTGACAGTTTTTGCAAAAGTTTTGTGACAGTTTTTGTGACAGTTTTGGTATACTTGTTTCTGCTGCTCATTAGAAAAATGGCAGAATTTGATAATGAAAGGGATAGTGCAATGTTTCCTCATTTGATGGATTATAAGTACGAGGTCTGGGCTACAAAGATGGAACACTGGATCACGAAAAATGATATAAATATTTAGAAAGTGATTCAAAATGGTAATAGCTTGAAAAGGTGTGGAAGAGATCATGATGGAAATCTCTTTATTCTTCCTCCAACGACTGCAGCTGAACACATTGTTGTACAAAGGGAATCAAAGGCAAGGACTACTTTGCTTAAATCTATTCCTTTTGATCATGTAGCAGACTTTCGTTATATGGAGGATGCAAGTGAGATATGGGATGCAATCAAAGCAAGGTATGGTGGAAAGGCTGAATCCGAGAAGATGAGAAAGGAAGCTTGTACTATAGGTGATGCTGAAGAATTTGCCTTAATGGGCATCTCATCTCAGGTACACAATTGTGTTTTTGGTTGTGCTAATAAATATAATGAACTTAAAGAAGCATATGATAAATTGAAACCCAAATATAATGAATGTTATGTAGAGGTTCAGTCTTACAAACATGCTCTAAAAACATTAGAAAAAGAGAAAGTTTGGTTTCAAAAGAATCAACTTGCTTATGAGGATAAGATAGGGGTATTAGAAAGAGATTTAACTAATGCTAAAAATGAGTTAAAATACTC
>LBNU01034024.1:0-36920 GCA_014162995.1 Artemisia annua
CCTTACACTTAAACCGAACACTGTCCCCAATGTTCACATAAAAGATGTAAAAGTAAAGAGAATGAAAGAATGAAACAAATACTCCCCTGATTCGTTTGATGTGGATCGTGTGGTAACATGGTTAGATCTTTTTCCAAGATGATGTGATACCTTCAAGCTTAAAGCGATGCCAAAAACTTGATGTCATGAACTAAACGGCATGTTCATCTTCTTGTCCAATGTAACCTGTTAAACCTGAGAAAACAATCTAGGTAAACCTTGTGTAAAATCGGCGGCAAAATCTATATAAGGATATAATGCTTGTGGAATAAAAGTTTGCAGATTCCTGGAGTTAAAGATGCAGTAATTTTCATAATCCCGGCAGAAAAATTAAAATTTAAAAACTTTTTCTGGAATCAGTACCTGACGTCGTCAGGTTTTAAAGCCTGACGCCGTCAGAACTGATCTGACATAATTCTTATGTTTAGTTTCCGGACAATTTCTGGAAAAACAAATACCTTAATTCCTGGAATCCTACAAAATTTTCATTATGACTCGATACAAGCATTTGACTCAAACAAATACTAATATGTATGTTCATTTTATATTGTTACAATTCATGTTCAATTCGTTTTTATAAACACATTTAGATTTCCCTTACACTTATCTTTTGCAAAATACATTTATATGTAGTTAAGACGAAGTTAAAAACAAAATAAAACATTTTCACAATTTAAATTTGAAGCATGAATTGTTAGCAATAAAAATTAAACATACATACGGAAACAAATAAAATCAAATAAACAAACAAACAAAACAAAATAAACAAAGCTTGGGTTGCCTCCCAAGAAGCGCTTTTCTTTATTAACGAGTCTTGTAGCTAGACTCAAAGTCATGGTCTATTACGTGACTCCATCGTTGGTCACGGTTTCTAGGTCATCACTAACATAAGTCGCAAATTCCGAATCCGATTGCAAATACCCTTTGTAAAGGCTCCTTACCTTTTTCTCAATTGCCCCTACAATCTTCTTGGCAATCTCTCTATCAACCTTATACTTAGGCCCGAGGGTCAAGCAATCCTTATAAAAAAGGCTCCGTTTTTTCCACACATAATCCATTCCCTTTCTCTTATCTTCCTCATTAATGTCCTCGATTGCACTAATGTTATCTTTATCTAGTTGGGGCACAAAACGAAACTCCTTCATCCTATTAGGCATTCTATATGTGATCCTATCGGTTTCATTAGAAAATTGAATTGTCCCCTCCAATTGATCGTAACTTAACTTGGACTCTTCTATGAACGGCTTACCTAATACGACATGGGATAAGCTACAATCTATAACACTCGCTAAGTCTTCAACAATCATGAAGTCGGTGACATACGTAAAGTTCCCAACTATAACATGTAAATCTCTAACCCTCCCGACAAAATTACAAATTACACCGGGGTAGTTGGGGTCTTTCCTAGGTTTAAGCCTTGTATTCACTATATCATTATAGACACTTGAAGACATAACGTTGATTGGGGATTCAAAATTAATGTGAGCGTGATCAACGTATCTATATCCTATCATGCATGGTATCTTAACGTTCCAAGGGTTACCCCTTTTTATCTTCGGATCAATCTTAACGAAGGGAGATCGAGGGTTATCAATTATGTTACTGTAATAGGCGATTTCTTCCTTAGTGGAGTAAAGATTAAAATATTCATCACCTATTCTCTCGTCTTCCCTTCCCTCTAAACTTCCAGAATTCATAAGATCATCATATTCTAAGTCCTTGCTTGCGTATATGGCGCCTGCTAGGTCATTAAGTGCATGATCTAATTGAGCATCAATTAAACTATTAAGCTCTCTAACCTCCCTAATTTCACTTTCGATTTGATTACGCAATGACGCTACTTTGTCAGGTGTGAGGGGTGGATTCGCGTCTTCCATAATGGCAAACGGAATAATTGATGGACAAGTTACTACAAACAAAAACACAAAGAAAAAGATAGACTACAGAAAACCTAGAAAAATAAAATAAAAATCTCACTAGAACGGAGTCTAATGAGTAGACCTAAGTAAAAGTAAAATTCAACCTAAACAATAACTATTCCCCGGCAGCGGTGCCAAAAACTTGATGCGTGGGTTTCGCAACCTTCGCAGTCGGTTTTACCTCTCAAGGGATCTTGAGAAGCTTGCAACCCCCACCAGGCAGTGTACCTGACCGATGTAGTATAGTGTAGTGGCAAGTACCGGGGGATTGATCATTCTCTCGGGGAATAGTGTCGTTAGGATTGAAAACTACTCTAGTTTAGGTCTAAGGGTTGAGGGATGATTCTTTTTGTATTTTTATTTTTATGAAAGCAAGTAAAATCTCGGGTATTTGGAAGAGTGGGCGGAATTAGTTGCTAGTCAACTAACCCAAATATCTACTAATGCAAATAAATTAAAATAACAAGAAAAGTAAATTGGTTGTGAAACTTATATGGAGAGAAGTGTGTTTACTTAGATTTCCTTACTCCCTAACTATCTTTTACCGGTTAATTGGTTTGTTATAATTGTGTGGATGACGGGTTGTATTCCTTTAAACCATTCGTAGGGCCGTGTACGATCTTCCCTAACTCTATAAGCTCCTACTTCACTCTATGTCGAGCCAACTAAAAGCTCCTAACATGAGATCACTAGAATTCACTTATGCATTAAATACAACCAAATAATCGTAGTACACATCCGATTCATGTTTCTTAAGACGTTCAAGCAAGTTACCATATAGGACGTTAGCAAGTTTTCTTAAGCTTAACACGACATCACCCACCCACAACAATCAATAACAAACCAACAACAAGTAATCAATAGCTAGGTTTCATTAGATCTAAGCAAACACAAGAGAAAACTAGCCTAGCATGTTAAAATAAAGACAAGCATAAGATATAATCAAGCAACACATAGACATATTGATTGATTTGAAAGGAGACTTATCTTTAATTAAGCATGAATGATTCAAGGGTGAAAAACCCTTGAAAATACAGTAAAATCCGACCTAGGGTTTATCCCTAAAGTTCTCCCAAAAGTTACACACCTAATGAATGAAAATTAGAAAACTATATATATATTTTACAATCTGATGGCGCCACGTTTTAGCATGTGACGCCGTCACCTCGCCGCCAAAACCCTTCTCGGATTGCTCAGATCCATTCTTGACGCCGTCCCCTTCTAATTGTCTCTGGGCCGTCTCTCTTTAGGTTATAACGTGACGGCCTAGGCGTTACAAAGCGTGACGCCGTCACGTGTTATTTAACAAAAACTTTCTGGAGCGTCTCGTGTAATTTCATATCCACCTCTTTGTCAAAGCGTGACGTCGTCACCTCGTAAAGAGTGACGCCGTCAGGTATAATTTTCAGCATGGTTTTGGGACTTTGTCGTTTTCTTCACTTTTATGCTCCAAAAACGTCCAAAATACCTTCTTTTCCAGATTTCCACTCCAAAGTACCTAAAATAACAAAAGGAACGATTTAAGGCAATATTTGATCAAATAATTACGGATTAGGGCTTAAATGACCCCCTAAAAGCGTAACACTTTTCGCCTCATCAAGTACATTGGGAAAGAAAGTTTGTCCATATTATGTAGACAACAGAAAAGCTTTTAGCTTATCAAATGGTCGAAAGGTTTCATGGTTTAATTGCCATCGCCAGTTTCTACCAGAAAGACATCCTTTCAGATGACCAAAATGACTTTATTAAGAATAGGATTGAGTTGTCTCCATCTCTGTTAATACTAACATGTACAGAGGTTATCAAGCAAATTGAAGATTTCACATTAAAGAAAGTTAAAGAAATCGAAGGTATGGAATCAAATGCTTGTGTTAGCAAGTTATGTGGTTGGAGGAAACAAATTATATTATGGGATTTGCCTTACTGTAGTACTAATCTTATCCGTCATAATTTGGATGTTATGCATATTGAAAAAATGGTTTTGAGAATGTATTTGAAACAGTGATGGATATATAAGGAAAACCTAAAGATAGTGCGAAGGCAATAGAGGATACAAAACTTTATTGTAAGCCCAAGGATTTGGAGAAAAATGAATCAACTGGGAAGCATCCAAAAGCTTGTTACAGCTTGGGTAAAGAGGAAAAAAAGTTGTTTGAGATTGGGTTTCAAATAGTTTCCATCCGGTATGTTTCAAATATGTCTAGGTGTGTTGATATGCAAAAGTACAAGATGTTTGGGATAAAAAGTCTTGCAAAGATGGATCCCAATAGCTTCTCATGAATTGTTGCCAATCATAATGTGGAAAGTTCTAACTGAATTAAGTTTGTTCTTTAGAGATCTTACGTGTACTATGCTCAAAGAAGAAGACATGATTAGACTTAATTTTGTACAAACTAGAAAGAATATTTCCTCTAGGTTTCTTCGACTCTATGGAACACCTGCATATCACATTAAAGAAAGTTAAAGAAATCGGAGGTGTGGAATCAAATGCTTGCGTTAGCTAGTTATGTGGTTGGAGGAAACAAAGTATATTTTGGGATTTTCCTTACTGTAGTACTAATCTTTCCGTCATAATTTGGATGTTATGCATATTAAAAAAAATGTTTTTGAGAATGTATTTGAAACAGTGATGGATATATAAGGAAAACCTAAAGATAATGCGAAGGCAATAGAGGATAAAAAGGTTTATTGTAAGTGCAAGGATTTGGACAAAAATGAATCAACTAGGAAGCACCAAAAGCTTGTTATAGCTTGGGTAAAGACTAAAGAGAAAAAGAAAGTTTTCTGTGATTGGGGTTCAAAACTAGAGTTTCTATCTGATATGTTTCAAATATGTCTAGGTGTGTTGATATGCAAAAGTACAAGATGTTTCGGATAAAAAGTCATGATTGTCACGTGTTCATGCAAAGATTGATCCCAATAGCTTCTCATGAATTGTTGCCAACCACAGTGTGGAAAGTTCTAACTGAATTAAGCTTGTTCTTTAGAGATCTTACATGTACTATGCTCAAAGAATAAGACATGATTAGACTTCATTAAGACATTCCTGTGATTTTGTACAAACTGGAAGAATATTTCCTCTAGGTTTCTTCGACTATATGGAACACCTGCCCATGCATTAACCTTATAAAGCAAGAGTTGGAGGGCCAGTTCAATATCGTTGGATGTACCCATTTGAGAGGTAAATTAGACTAATAATTTTAATCTAATACTTTATTGTAAATGACATATTAAGAAAATATATCGTCAAATGTAGGTTCTTTGGAAAACTGAAGCGGAAAGTAACTAATAAAGCTAAGGTCGAAAGTTCAATTGCTAATGCGTACTTAATTAAAGAAACATCAATGTTTTGTTCACATTACTTTGAGCCTCATGGTTAGAACAAAGATGAATGCAGCGCCTCGTAATGATGGTAGAGGTGATGTTGAACCATCTGAAGGAAATCTCTCTATCTTCACGTCTGATGGTCAATCATCTGGACAAGGAATATCAAGACGTTTAAGTGATAAGGAGTATATTGCTGCAAGAATCTATGTAATACTAAATTGTGTTAAGATTGAAGAATATGCTGAGTAAGTTTCAAAATAGTATTTACTTATTTTTTATATCATTATTAGAATCAATTATTCAAGTCAAAACTTTCGAATGGACTGGCTTCATTTTTTATTGTATGTATGCACCTTCTGGTGTTTTTGTTCCTTTGGTCCCATTCTCTTTAATTGGCTTGTTGAGGAGTTGGGCTGCCATCTCTTGTATAATTTTTTGTTTGCTTTGTTCATTATTATAAATTGCCTTTCTAAAAAAATCTATCTCTGTCTCTCAAGGATATTTGTTGAAGAGATTAAAGCAAATGATCCAACCATAACAGATGACCAAGTTGATCGGAGGCTTGAGAATGAATTTGCTGATTGGTTTAATCACCATGTAAGTATTTCAACCCTTATAGTATTATAATTAGTATATAAGTATTCATGTACTAACTTTATCTGTTAATTGTAGGCACACGATTCACGTAATGTAGATAATCAAATTATCATGGATGTTACTTTAGGGCCCTTGAGAAGGAGTGTTACCAGCTATCCAATGTATTTTGTCAATGGGTATACATTCCACACTAGTGAGCATGGTTCATGGAGGTCAACCTTTAACATTGGAGTGTGCATTAAGGGTACTAATTATGGTGACATATCAACTGATTTTTATGGCGTGTTACCGGAGATTGTAGAATTAGAGTATCTCGCTCTCCAAATTAAAAGAGTTTTATTGTTTAGGTGTGATTGGTTTGATACAACCCCGATGTTGGGATGAAGATAAAGAAAGATTACAAGCTAGTCGATATCAACCATAAAAAAAGGCTTAGAAAGTATGAACCTTTTGTTTTGGCTAGTCAATCATCACAAGTTTATTATTCACCTTAACCGAGCTTGGGTCGTGACAAAGTTGATTGGTGGTCTGTCTGCAAAATCAAAGCCACTTCAACATTTGATCTTCCTGAAGAGAATACAGTCTTGCAAGACGATGAAGTAGAAGAACATTCAATCGATGCGGCTGATCTTTCAACAATACATCTGAATGATTCAAGTGGTATCCGAGTTGATATGGACGATGGCGATGATGATCTGCAACATTCAGGAGATGACAATGATTAAGTTTCTTTCAATGAGATTGGATTTATTTCATCATGTATTGAATTTCTTGCATAACTCATGTTTATGTTCATGTGGTTAGAGATTGGGTCATTTGACAATAACATTTTGAATATAAAATAGTTCCTTTGCTTATGAACCTTTAGGTGGATGGAGACCCTGCTTATCTTTTTTGAATAACAATTCGATTATGAAGCATTTCTTTTATATTTTAGTAAATAAAATAGTGCTTAGAAGCAAGAAATATTTCGATTATAGGTTTACTGTTTATGGGGAGCATAGAATCATGATTGGAGAAAAAAAACACAGATGAATATTTACTCATAAATAACACAAAAATACCAATGAGTCTAATAATGGGTAATATAAATTTAGGCAGTAAATTACACTCGAGATGTTAAATGGGAAACTGGGTTTGTGAAAAGCTACAAGCATATATGGTTTATAAACCACCCACAAATATTACCAACGAATACAAAAGATGTGTGTAATCTGTGGGCAAAAAATATTTACCCACAAACTTAGCCACGAATTTACCCGTGACAATTAAGTTGTGTGTAATATGTGTGAAATATTTTGGTGGGAATCATTTAGCCACAAACTACACACGATATATTTAATGGTATATTTTATGGGTAAAACTATTGGAAAATCGAGGGAAATTTATTCTAGACTTTGGATTCACTAATTGTGGGTGACTAATTGGTAATATAAGAGAAAATACCTATGTATCAATGTTTGTGGGTAAGTTTCATAGGTAAAGCCCTGTTTTCTTGTAGTGATTGTTGTAGAACGCTGATGTCGTTGTTGGACCCATAAACACCAAAGAAAGCATGTCAAATCCATAAATCTGGGATGCAACAGCTTCCAACAAAATGAATGGATCCGAACCATGATCTCGTTTAACATATGCCCCTTTAAATGCGTTCGGACAATCAAACCACTCCCAATCTGTACACTTAAGGCTTCCTAACATTCCCGGAAACCCATGTACCTCTTTGTGATGCCGATAAAGCTTAACAACATCAGTCCTAGTCGGTTTCCATAAATACTCTGGTCCAAAAATTTCCATAACAGAATTACAAAAATAATCAACAGATAGACGAGAAGTTTTCTCACTCATTTGCAGATATTTGTCTAAAGCATCAAGAACCGTGTCGTATGCCACTTAACGAATCGCAGCGGTGCACTTCATCAATGAGGAAATGTCTTCTCTTCCGGTACAGTCAACATTATCACTAAAGAATGGACAATGAATAGTAACCTCCTGAACTATGCAGTTGCAAAGAGTTCGATTCATTCGGAGCCTCTTCCGGGATGTATGTGCATCGTACATCATGTTCTCACTAAAATAGACGGCCACTAAACGATCATGAGCACCATAAGGATCGGTGTTTTGGGGTATTTATAGTTGAAAAATGGGATGTTGTAATTTTTTTTTTCATTTAAGAATTGATAAGTTTTGGAAATGGGCCCCGCACCTCACTAGGGTGAGTTGGTCACCGAACAATTGCAAAATGACCGTGACTTGCGTTTAGTGTTTTGGTCAATCGCCCGTGAGGGAGTGGTCACAGAGAGCTTGTCACGACCACTTCATTTGGCCTAAGGGGCATATTGAGTTATTGGAGGTATTTATGGCATAAATCTTTAAAGGTAAATTGAATGGTATGTTTTTGTATGTAAAGTTTTTTTTTTTTTTTTTTTTTTTTATTTATTTATTTTTTGTGTGCTTGAAGGTAAACTCGGTGTGTTTGGGAATGAGCAAATGGGAATTGAGGGTGTTTGGATGATCATCCTAAGCTAATAACACATTATGTCCTTTTACCGTGTAATTCAGCCTTAATTGTGGACTAATGTGAATGTCGTGTAGCTTAACGAAAGTTAGATGCTTGTTGAAGTGTAAAAGGATTAAGTGGACTGATAAGTAAAATATTTTAATTTTGTATGTTTAGAAGGATTTAGTTTGTAGTGCTTTAATTCAGTGGTGTTTGTGTGGTGATATAGAATTGGAAAAAAAATTGATGTTTTAGATACGTAAAAGACGAGAATGCTATGTGACCTATAGCCGGGTCACAATAAGTATAGTAATATAGATAGCAGGTTTAGTAAGTTCGGTAACTTTAGTGAAAAAAATTTCAGTAACTAAACATTTTCGCATGTTCAAAAGAAAAACTAAACATTTTCGAAAAATATATACTCATCAAATATTAACCAAAGTAGGGATAACATCTTCTGAAAATGCCTTTTGTAGGATTTAGAACAAACAAGCAAACCATGTGTGATGTTAAGATTAGAACCTCGATGAAATGATTCTTTTTACTTGTCCTGTGTTCATATCAAGTTTATAATCGTAGGTAAAAACTCCACATTCTTAATGATTAGGAAGAAATTTAGAATTTTATTTTATTTAGAACTCAGCCTTTTAAAAAAAACATATATATTAATTATGAGTTCAAAGAATTTTGATATTAATGAATAATTACTGATTTTCATTACAATAGATAGGATACAAAGTTGCACAACAAACTATACATTTAACAATTATAAATTCATTTGACGGTGAATCTTATGCATGTAAAATAGCATGCTATCAATTACTTATTAATACACTGTCCTCACATGATAGTATTTGGAATAGGCATGCAAATGTTGGGCTGTCATTTGTTAAATGGGTTTTTGGAAGGTTGTAGTGCAAAGTGTTTTGGGCTTTTAGCTTATATTTTCTTTATTGACTTTCTGTTTACTTTATGCTTCGTTTCTAAAATACTTTCAAATTTATGCTTTTTTATACGTAGATTTTTTATTTTATGTTTTTTAATGTAAGGTTCCCACTCCTTTCTTTAAAATTTATTTTCCTTCTATTTTTGTAATTATAGTTGCACTTTTATATAGTTGTCACAAATTCCTTTATTAGATCTATATATGAAAGCATTGTCAAAAAGAACAAAATCTAGTGATCATTGTTAATTTTGTATACTCTCGAATCAGGCTATTACAATTAAAGGTGATGCTATTTGTTATCTAAGTCGCCACTTTATATTGCTTAATGTTTCAACCTTGATTATATGTAAGAAATAAATTCAACAATTATAATCCTTCTTATGACACCATTCGCTTCTACAAAGACATATAAGGTCAATATTGAAAGTAGACTTTGGGTATACATAATGTTTTAAAACAATTACAACTATATGAAATACCTGAGTAACCATAACGTTAATAAAATATAGTTGATGTAGATTACTTTACTTTTAAAAAGTGTGCAAGAAATAATATTTGTGAAATATCAATACAAGACAGTGAGAGAAAATAAAAGTAGAAAGATCCATTTAATGTTTTCATATATTTAATCAAAAAGCATAAGTAAGGAAGACTACATAAAAAAAGCATAGGTAGAGAAAGGATTTCGAAACCAAGCATAAACTCTCTTTCTTTAGAGGAAGGGGTGTGGTAACAAGTTGTACCATGTCATTTGTGCTAAATCAGCGCCACATTAGGTTTTCAGATTTCACATTCACACACCAAAAATACCCCTCCCTCATTTCATATGCCATTTGCATGTCGTTTAACACTTTTTGGGGCCCACGTCATTTTTTAAAAATTTTCGCACAAACTAAATATTCATTCATAAAATAAAAATACAATACGAAATAAGAAAATATAATACGAAACTTTATAAAAAAAAAAGTTACGAAAAAATATTACGAAAATTACTTGGCGTACCAGACATACCCGACATACCCGGAATAGAGTATCGGGTAACAAAAGGATGATATTGAAAAGATGTCGAACAACCGGACGAAGGTGTCGGTGGGTTAGACTATGACGATTGTTGCGACATATTTAGTAGATTTTAGAAAAATTGATAGGTCGGAGGGTTTTGAGACATTTTTTGTGAGTGAAAATAAAAGTAAATATGTTAAGTGTGTAAAGAAATGATGATGGAAAAGTAAGTATTTTGTGTAAATATGATTAAGTCTATATAGAGCGGTAAAGTTTATTAGTTTTAGGGTTTTTTTTTTTTTTTTTTTTTTTATTTATTTTTTTTTTCAAAAGAAAAAAAGAAGTTGGTAAGACTAGCCGTTTGTTTCTAACGGTCACAAGAATTCAAATTTTGAGCCAACGGCGTGCGTGACTGCACTAAATGGCACCATGCTATTGTGGTATGGCGGCACCATTGTGGAGGACACGTAAAAATGGCGCTGATGCATTGTAACCACACCCCTTTTAGAATAGTCTTGATGGCTATCATGTTCCTTTTCATCAGTCTGAATTCAATGTATTTCCTGAATTGCACTCCTTCTCAGCTGTCAAAGTGGTTAAATACGACTCTTTGTTATAATTTGTTTAGCCAAAAAACCAAATAAACATTTGTTATTTCTTGCTGTATCACGTCAAGTCTGATACTTCGATATTGTTGATGCTAGCTGGCTGTGTTATAAAAACTATTTTTGTAGTGTACATACCCCTATACTCAAAAGCTTTCATGCTTAAGTGTTTGCATCGTGTTATCAACTGAACAAGGTTATCTGAACACTTTTATGCTTATCAACACTCTTTAGCTCATTTTTCAAAAAATACATACAAATTCTTAATTCAACATATGCAACTTTTCCAAGTAAACTAAGCGAATTAGTCACACAAGAGAGACATGTATTTACAAGTATTATTTTTCACTAGAGATTTTGAAGTACGATATGTGTTTTCAACATGATTAATCATTGCTTTCACGGTACGCAATCGTTCTTTATGTAGCATTTTAGACATTACTTAACAACTCCTTACAAGTACTATACTTGAAAAAAATATACTACAATAAAGCCAATCAATATACCCATCAACCAATGTGTTGGAGTAATGTGAAAGGGATGTCTAGGTTGGAATAATATCTAAGATATATATACACGATGTCGATAACATATCATAGCTTAATTATTAAGTATTTTTCTTGTTGGCCTCACCCTACTCATCTATTGATACCCGGCCTTCTACTATACAACCACATTGCCACTAAATTAATTAGTAGGTTTCTTCTCCATTTCCACAACCAAAAATGTCGACTGCAACTTTTATAGACATCATCTTGGCCATTATTCTTCCTCCTCTTGGTGTTTTCCTCAAGTTTGGCTGTGAGGTACGTGTGTATCATATATATATCATCCTTCTTACATACTACTCCCTCCGTCCCAATTTATTTGTCCACTTTAGAATTTTTAAGTCTTTTTTTTACGACTTTGACCTTAAATATTTTCTTTTTTGTTATTTAATACTTGATGCAAAATATATGAATGGATTAAGTTTTAAATGTATTTTCATTAGGTATAAGTTTCATCAAATATTATATAACACAAACAACAAAATTTAAGGTCAAAGTCGTAAAAAAAGACTTCAAAAGTCAAAAGTGGACAAATAAATTGGGACGGAGGGAGTAGTAATTATGTATATCTAACAACATGTTTAATTAGTAAACTCGATCACCACGTGTGTTATCACGTTAGATTTGTTTTAGCAAACGAGAGAAAGAAAAAACTCTAATTTTGAGGAAAGAATTATTGTTTTTCTAAAAGTTACATGGTTTTTTTTATTTGTTTCTAACCTTCGCTGATTATTGAATCTATATATATATATATATATATATATATATATATATA
Organism: Artemisia annua; assembly: GCA_014162995.1. Lineage (NCBI taxonomy): Eukaryota > Viridiplantae > Streptophyta > Magnoliopsida > Asterales > Asteraceae > Artemisia > Artemisia annua. Next base: position 12,256 of record LBNU01034024.1, read on the forward strand.
TATATATATATATATATATATATATTTTCTTTATTTTGCTAGACTTATGAACATGATGCTTATTTTCTTCTCACTTGTTGCCTCTTGGCTTAAATTGATTACACGTATCATTTGCAAGTGTAACATAGTAATTAATAAGATACTATTATGAGCTAATATGTCCATGAAAATCGATGAGTTATTTTATTTTTTCTTGTAAACAAACAAGAATTAATCGCATATATATATGCTAGAAGCAAATGCTAATTATATATCTTTTATGTCTATACCTATTGTAGGTGGAGTTCTGGATATGTGTTATACTAACCTTGCTTGGATGGCTTCCTGGAATTCTGTATGCTATCTATGTAATTACCAAGTGATGATTCAAATGAAATAATGTAATCACGTATATGTGCATTGGCGTAGAAATAAATTTGGGTTAGAGTTCCTATAACTCAAAATGTGTGTGTTAAATTATATCGAATGTTATTAATCTTTGTTTTGAACATTAATGTTGGTCTTGTATATGATAAAGATTTATTAATGAAGTTTGTTGGTTTGTCGTTTCTGCTCAAGTCATATTAAATAATATATGGCCGAAAAAGCCTATTGAGGTACTCACGTATACATCGAAGGAATACTTTTATAGTATAAGATATATATAAACTTGTTTAGATTCGCAAGTCTACTCGAGCTCAATACCTAAAGCTCGAGCTCATTTATTGAACGAACTTTGTGTTAAGAGAGTTCGTTAAGGCTTGGCTAGTTTCGAGCTTTTAACAAGCAGATCTCGAGTAGCTCACAATTAGCTCGACTCGCTTACACCCTTAAACATGAGCACACAAACATGTCCATATGGGATAATATAGTAATTCTTTATATTAAATGCTATGTTCAAATAGTAGCGTTTAGGAAAAGTTACAAAAAGCGTTTGTTGCCAAATAAGCTTTTCTTTTCGAACGACAAAATGATAAACGCTACAAAATGCTATAAAGGATTTGTCGCGAAACACAATCGAGATATTATTTGAGATACCCGATAGTTTAAGTGTGAACAATTTGTCTTTAAAAAAACTATACCATGTTTTAATATTTTGTTATTAATGGAGCTCAAGTTTGATATACCGACATATTTTGTGATAATAAAATCAAAAGTATATCAAAAGAAATAGACCTTTCACATTTGTCCTATTACATGTCGACTGTGATAAAGCAATAAGTACATTGTTTTAGCCAGGTATTGGAGAATGACGGGTAGAAAGAAGCACATGGTGTTTTCATTACCTTTTTGGTTTTTCCTGTAGTTCATAATTCTGTGTGAAGAAATGTGATATTTCTTCCTGATAAACATTTCTATTTATCCTCCTATTTACATCTATTGACGGTTTAGATGAAGTGAAATAATGAGTAAAATACATGTGTCATATTTTCATGTGAGTAGGAGGATAAGTAGGCATAAAGAGTCAGAGGATATAGCAATACTTTTTTGTGTGTGGTTATGTTATTACAATGAGTTAGGATCAAATAAAAATAAAAACGAAAATAAAAAAATGAAAAGAAACTACAATAACACAATTTAAATGTTACTTACAAAAATAAATGTATCTTTCTTTGAAATCCTTTATCTTATTTAAAATATGTGGTTATAAATCTTTTTTAACATTTTAGTTTTTCTTTTCACCATTGTACCCATTAGAATTGATGTAAACATATCTTTTATATAATCTTTTACCTAATAAAACAAAACCCCTAGTGGGAATTTTAATTTCAAAAAAATCAATTCATACCTTATTTAGTAACAATTTTTTTAGATTAAATTACAAGAATGGTCCCTGTGGTTTGACAAAAATTTCACCTACCGTCCCTCAAACTTAAAAGTTGCATGTATGGTCCATGTCCGCTGCCAAAGAATAACATGAATGGTCCCTCAGACTAACTGTCATTAGTTTTTTCCGTTAGTCCATTTGCACCGTTAGTCCTTTAACGACCGTTTGCAACAAACATTTGCACCGTTAGTCCTTTCATACGTTTTTGTCTGTTTTTATACGTTTTCGTCCGTTTTCATACGTTTTCGCCCTTTTTCTTACGTTTTCATCCGTTTTCTTACGTTTATGTCTGTTTTCTTACGTTTTTTTCGTTTACATACGTTTTTTGTCCGTTTTTATACGTTTTAGCCCGTTTTCTTACATTTTCATCCGTTTTTATACGTTTGTATCCGTTTTTGTCCATTTTTATACGTTTTTCTTACGTTTTTCCGTTTACATACGTTTTTCTTATAATTTGGTTTATAAACTTTTGTTTTCTTATAATTTTTTTTTCCTAATAATTTGGTTTTCTTATAAATTTTAAAGATATATAGGAAAAAAATTATAAGAAAAATAAAAAAAATTATAAGAAAACCAAATTTAAACATATTTAGGAAAAAACGTATGAAAACGGGAAAAAAAACGTAAGAAAAACGGACAAAAACGTAAGAAAAACAGACGAAAATGTAAGAAACTAGGCAAAAACGTAGAGAAAAATGGACAATAACGTATAAAAACTAACAAAAACGGACAAAAACGTATGAAAACGGAAAAAATGTAAGGAAAACGTATAAAAATGGACGAAAACAGATACAAACGTATAAAAACGGATGAAAATATAAGAAAACGGGCCAAAACGTATAAAAACGGACAAAAACTTATGTAAACGTAAAAAAACGTATGAAAACTGGAAAACCGTAAGAAAAACGGACAAAAACGTAAGAAAAACGGATGAAATTGTAAGAAACTGGGCGAAAACGTATAAAAACAGACGAAAACGTATGAAAACGGAAAAAAACGTATGAAAACTGGAAAAACGTAAGAAAAACGGACAAGAATGTAAGAAAAACGGATGAAACTGGGCAAAAACGAAAAAAACGTAAGAAAACAGACAAACACGTAGGAAAAACGGATGAAAACGTAAGAAAATGGGCGAAAACGTATAAAACCGGACAAAAACGTGTGAAAGGACTAACGGTGCAATTGTTTGTTGCAAATAGTCATTAAAGTACTAACGGTGCAAATGGAGTAACGGAAAAAATTAACGATAGTTAGTCTGAGGGACCATTATGTTATTCTTTGACAGCGACAGGGACCATACATGCAACTTTTAAGTTTGAGGGACGGTAGGTGAAATTTTCATCAAACCACAGGGACCATTCATGTAATTTACTCATTTTTTTAATTTGATTTTTTTTTTTTTTTTTTTGGNTTTATAGTTTGCATATTTTTTATCGCGTACTTTCACGATCTATTACCACCTCTAGTAGCTCATCATGTCCTTATTACAATTTTCATTCTATATACTTAAGAATATATGGTAAACTATAATTAATTAAGTTATAAGACAACTTAAATTCATAATATGATTGGGATAAAAGAAAATATCAATGAATCACTGTATCATCCATCTATATGTACCAAGGTTTAACATATAAGTTCTGTTATGATCTATCATCATTAAATGCTATAGCTCAGTGCCTATTTTATCAGTATGGTATTTAATCGTTTACAAAATATGAGCAAAGGTATAATTACCTAGAACATGTTCATGACCATGACTTCTACATGTATTCCAAATAAATAGGTGGAAATTTCTTTATAGAGTATGGATCTAGTGAGAAGAATTATTGAAATGAGAAGAGTGAGAAAAAATTGTGGCCACATATTTTAAATAAGGAAAGAGAAATAATAGGGAGATGCATATGTTTTTGTGAGTGCATCTAATATTTGTGGTTGTGGTTTCTTCTCATTCTTCATCTTAATTATATTTCTCATTTGATCCTTATTCTTTCTTTATAAACCAATTGTGTCACTAACTTTCCTAACAAAATTAAGGTTCATCTCCTGTCTTACAATTTCTTTTATACACCCTCGGATAGCATATTGAACAAAAAGANAGAAAGGTATTTGGCTCACTTATAAGTTTTCCATTGATTATGTTTGCTGATTTATGCGTGTGTGATACTGTTTTTCGTAAATAAGGGGGTGTTTGGATTGCTAATCAAAAAAATTTATCTACTTAGTGCATTTGGATAAAACACACAACATGAGTCCTATTGGTTCGAATATAACATTAGTATGTAGCAAATACTAGAGGTGCCAATAGTTTGGCTCATTTATGTATAAATATGTTTATTTGAGTTATGGCGTATTGCCCGACCTGAATGACTCGCCTATATAGCCACCAAAATAAACTGAAATTGCACGGTCCTAATACATATATAAACCTATCCACAATTGTTTTGCCAAATTCATCATGCGAATTATGCTCAACCTTTGGTGTGTTAAGTGTATCTATTTAGCGAGGAAGTCAAGTTCAAGTATCCTCTAGGTCTCTTGGATCAAGATTATGATAGTAGTCTTATTATTTCTGAGAGTCATTTCTTTTGTGGTGCAGATGGACGATTGACCCTCGGACCTCGGTTAGAGGTGACAGTGCCAACAACGTGAACCCCATGGCCTGAACTCTCACCTAACACTGAGAAAGTGATGAGGGACATCAGAGAAAAAGCTCAAAAGAACCCGATAAAACCAAGATCAAGACGAAGCTCATGAGGCAAGAGAAAACACAAAGCTAAAAACGCACATACACGTTGTGGTTAGAAGTTTTGGAGAAGCAAATAGTAGCACTTTTGTAAGAAGATGATCTTCTTAATGCAGATCATCTTTTCTCAACTGGTAAAAAAAGGTAAATTCATCTATTCTGATCTTCTAATATGTATAGTTAACGTCGGGTGTCCTTAAGTTATAAGAATCAGCTACCTCATAATGATTGGATTTGCGTTTTAAGACCATTTGTCTGGTTACTATGATTTCGGCCTGAGATAATTAGTCGCAAGACATCTCGGGTTTTTCAAATATAAAAATGTCCTTTTTGATCATTTTGTGTATTAATTCCTAAAATAATCATAATTTTGTACAACCAAATATCATCTCTCATCCCGTCTATTAAACAGAACATTGTTTGTGGCAATGAATAAAAGTTCACAAAATACTAAAATTTTAAAACGCATCCCAGGGACTTTTTTGGCAGCGTGCAAAATTAAAAGCTAACTATCCACTACAGGTGTAAGTTAGAATCCTTGATTGCAGAAGTGAATAGGGTCTTAAGGGCATATGGAAAACTGATCGTGCGCGATAACTTTGAGATACTTGCTGAGATCGAGAACATGGTCAAATCTATGCATTGAAATGTCCGTTTGAGTTACAACAAGGAAAAACAAGGGTTGTTGTGTGTCAAAAAGACATTGTGGCAACCAACTGAGGTAGAAACTTTAGCTTACACCTAAAACTTTTATATTTTCTTTTTGCTTTGCTTTCAGGGATCAATAATGACTGAAAAGTTCGTGCAGTCGCATGTTACCTGTTGTTGGAAGTGACAAGTTCATCTCTGCACACGTTAAATATCTCGAGCTCCAGGTTGAAAGAATCGGGCAATCTTGAACAACTTCCAACGCTGGAACTTCAAGAAAGTGGTAATATTAAATTTCTAGAGATCCGGGATGGAAGAACTTATAATAGTTACTAATCCCTATGGAAAGCTTGACCCATTAACCTTTGAATGGGGAAGAACTTAAGCTAGAAAATAAATGGGTCAAATGGGTCGGGCAGCCCTAGAAAGAAGAGAGCGTGCCACTGGCTGATAAAGAATTTTTTAGTTACAGTTTTACCTCCTTTAGTTAAACACAAGGTCAATTAACTTAAAATGTTAATCAGATGAGCTCGTCACTATAATATTATCACTGTCACACAAATTCAGTCCGGGTGAATGGTGCAATTTGGAAACGTGTGTTGATTACACTAATTTGGTAGTATTTGTTTGCTTCAATGTTTGGTAGGAATGATCGTATATTGACATATTCCAGTAGGTGGATCATCACCAAATAGAGAGAGCAAAAGAACCTTGCGTTTGGTGCTGCTGCTAGCATGATGCATCCTGCCAGAGGTAACACCTTTTAGCAACTTAATTCCCAGATTCTTCTTATAGTTCGGACTACAAAAAGGAAATCATAATGTCGAAAAGTATTAATTTAAACTATTTTTGTTATCTAAAATACAATTAGAATTTGATCCCAAAGTTGACACCTTTCTATTATAAATAAGGTTGATGATGTTTCTGAGGTGGTTAGACAATTTGTTTAATCGGTACAAATTGTGACCAACAAAAAAAATGGGTTTTGGATATATGGAGTTTTTTGTGGATATTGTCATAGATATGCATGGATTTCCAGGTACGAAGCATCATTTGGGTAAGAAGAGAAATATACCGCTTTCCTTCTGTAAATGTTCAAATAACACAAAATCATAAAACTTTATATAATGCAGGAAAATGCCGAAACCCCTATGATCCCAAACGAATCACCGACGGCTCATCAAGTGGATCAGCTGATGTGGTGTGTGGGGGCCTGTGCACAATACCCCTTGGTGCTTATTTCTCTATTTACTAATCAAAGTTTTATCATCATATTATTTGACACGGTCTGTGCCATTACAAATTTACAATACGTGGTTTTCCATGCTACCGTTAGCTCTAAAGGGTCCGTTGATTTTCAGGTATGTGAACACGATGGCGATGAGGACTCATACGAAGAAAAAGGAATAAAATCACATGAGCTAAAAAACAATCCGATAAAGGTTTACCAAATACCAATTGAAACATTTACCGGAATGTGTAATATGTTTAGTCTGCAAATTATAGATCTCTCTATATTTGGTTTAACCCCACTATTTTATTGATATGTAAATAATGAATTACAAGATATGGATTACATAAGGTCTTATGCAGTCAATTAGTCATGTCAATTACGAGTAATATAAATTATGTGGTCTGATTGAACTTACATCTGTTACCCATTAATATGTATTCTATTTATGTGTTGGTGACCGGCACAAGAAAGGTTGGGCGACTCAAGTTTGGACAATTGAACATATCGAGCTACCATTCCGTGAACGATCATATATAAAAAACTGATACACGCTGCTTTTAATAACCACATTGTTTCCTAATTATTAGTTACTTTTTTGCTAATAATAGTTATTTATCCAAACTTACCTATTAACTATCCTAATCAATATACGAAAATAATACCAAACGAAAAAATTATTATCCTAATCACATAATTAAAAGTTATTTAATTATTTACTTTTTTTTTTAAACAACAATTTTTAACTATCTCACAATATTCTCACATGTCCTAAACAGGACTTGAACACACAGCCATGTTGAGGAGCTTCTCACATAACATTTGGTATCATTAAGACACAAGCCCTTCTTATTAACCTATTTTAAATACTAACAAAACACAGTAGTGTTATATTGTTTAGGCAAAGGTAATTACGACCTTAATATATTTAAAAACCCGCGCGTGCGCGGGTCTTATAACTAGTAAAACAAAACCTCAAGTCGGTACTTTTCTATTTTGAAAAACTCAACCTTCCCTTATTAAGTAATATTTTAATTATTATTTTAATTATAATTTTTTATTATTAAAGATAATCATTTAAAAAGTTTAATCCTATCGTTAGTTGCATCTTATCTTTATCTTTTGTGTTTATCTTCTATATATCAACAAAACAAATTTATTATAGTTTTTTATTATTAAAGATAATCATTTAAAAAGTTTAATCCTATCATTAGTTGCATCTTATCTTTATCTTTTGTGTTTATCTTCTACTTATGTAGTATATCAGCAAAAGAAATTTAAAGATTAAATTATTTGTTTTTTAATAAATAAAAATATATCATTCAAAAAAATTTTTAAAGAAAACTCGCGCGTGCGCGGGCATTATAACTAGTCTCTAGTATAGATAAAAGAAAATATATTTACTTAAAGACTTTTATGAGAACTTTAAAATTACTAATAAAATTTTAATCTCTATTCCTTTCAATATCATAATTTGTTGCATTCTCGAGTTTAACTGCGAAGAACATGTGTTCCTTAGGTTTTTTTAAGGCGGGAAACAAGAGAAATTGCAGGAGAAACGTAAACTAAAACTTTCTTCCCATAAATGAGAGATGAAAGGAAAGTAAAGTCTAACATGTCAAAACAAAATTATCCTTGGAGCATTTGGTGTGGTGGCTTGAGCTGTTTTGTCACCTCAATGCCACCTCAGCATTCCCCATTTCACACCACACATCAAAATAACCCTTTTAAAGAATTCAAAATGCTCGGGAAGACGATCACAAGTATAACTTCAATACCTTTGACTTTTCCGGCATCCAAAGTCATGAGTTAAGAAAATGGTCATGTAAAAAAGCTTGATTTTGTAAAAAGTCCGTTATAAGAAAATTTTAAACGGGTTTTACAACCGACAGGGAAATGAAAATACTTACTTGACAAAAATATTAGGCTACTTTTTTTTTATAGCAAAACCTTTAACATTGGTCATATCGGCGAAAAATGCATATAACAATGTTTCTAATATTAGCGGATTTAATGAAAAGTCGCTATTAACATTCTCCGTATGGATAAAATAAAAAAATAAAAACTCATACATTTCGTTGCTGTTAATGTAGTTTCTATAAGTCACACAGGCTGATCGATGCAGCTAGCAAAGCTTTCCCTTTTATAAGTCAAAAAGTTCATCTTTACAAATGCATGGCACATGAATTAAATAATAAATGCAGATTACATCACCAGTGAGGATAGTGTTGAAAAAACAGCACACATATAAAGTGGTGTGATCTACGAAACCAAAACTGAAATTTCTACAGCAAAGAGCACTATTCTTAGGTGACAAAATGTCTCCCCCTTTAACTATTTGTGAATTCATGCTTTGTTGATCAAAAGAACAAGCCCTTCTTCTTCACCTTCTTTTTTTCAACAGCCTGCAACAGTCACAAGCATGAACTTTTGCTAAGTTGTCTTATTTCATGTTTACCATACATGTGAACTCCGCATTATCATTAAAAATCATAATTCCCTAACAGGGCAGGGTATACAGAACCATAAGTAACAATTTTATACTAGTTCCATCCTTCAAGACACATAGCTAATTGCAACACTGCATTTATGTAAGAGGGTTACTAGACTAACAGGCTTCGAGGGTTGGGCATAAAATTTCCCTAGTTGTGATTCTATTGGGTACGAAGTGTATTTACATAAAAGCACTCCCATAGCACAAGAAAATAGTCATTATTTATGAGTTGCTAAATGTTGTAGTACATTATGGGCAAATCTTTTAAGACCACCTGCATACTCGGAAACCTAAAACAATTCAACTTAAGACATACCCGTTTGATAAAGCCTCTCATGGTGAGAACAATTATATCCCTTGAACTGCAAAATGAGAATGCAATTTTGCTTAGGCATATTTGAATACTGAAAAAATATATATTTTTGAATAATAAGCTAACAATGCTCTTAGGGACCATTTTTCACAAATAGCTTCAAAGAGAAGATATCAGTGTGCATAAAAAACAATTTAGAGTAAAAACAGAAAAGTCTGATAATACAAACCACCTTATAGCTGCTGATTCTTGTTCCACTCGAAGCCTTCGCTCAACATCTCCCACACCAATAATAGAAAACTCTGCAGGATTTCCAAATGGAATATATACCTGAAAAAGTCATTTAAATTCCACAAGTCAATTGGAAACATCAGAGCACAAGGATATATTTACTTTCTAAAACAATGGCTGAAATCAGTTTGAATTATCAGTGCAGCACATCAAAAGGGATGAAAGCATACTGTTGTGCTCGGAGAAAATTTCTCATTGATCGGAGTGGCACTACCCTTTATGCTAATTCCATCCTTCTTTATGACTAATGTTACTGGCTCCCATATGTCAAGGTATCCAGTCTGTACATTGACAAAGATAGGACTTGCATTACTTTATGGAAAAACATGAAGAAAAAAAATAAAATTTTATTGTACTTTTTACAAAAAAAGGCACAAAGATGGATATTGATTACTAAGGAGGATATATTTGTCCAAAAACTCTTTAGGGAAGCTCGCCATGATTATAAAAAATAAACAAATAAAATAAAACCGTAACTGTTAGAGGTGGAAAAGTTAACCCATTTTTCAGCTCATATTTAATCTCTAACGGGTATAATCAAAAGAGTTCGAAAAAAGTAAACAGGCCAAATGAGACGACATTTGTCTGAAGTTTATTTCTAATGCACAAAACATCCTAAAAATATGATTAAGAAAACAACATTATTTTTGAAAATATGTATCTTTTTCAATATTGGTACAGTAGGTATCTATAAAAAGTATATCAATAACGGGTAAGAAATATTTTGACTAAAATATTACCTGTTTTGAGCCGTAACTCAACCCACCCGACCCGCACATGTTCCACATCTAACTACTACCAACAATTCATTAATATGTCTTGAAGAGAGTCATACCCATAAGGACAATCTATGTTCAGCATACCCAGTCTGAAAAGCTCTTCTGATATGATCATTCATATCAGGATCTGTAAGAACAAAGGAAATATTATATTAAATATCACTAATCTTTAGGGAGTGATGTATACAAGCTAACAGTTACCCGTGCCTTCTAAGACCTTATGGTCACGGAATATAAACTCCAATAAAAAAAACTTGTTATTAAAAGCAAGTCTCATACAAATAATTCTCTACTAAAACCAACTATAACGGAAAGTGTACTAACGTATGCAGGCCAGAAAGACGAAAAAGGAAAGCTTACCACAGACAATTTTTCTGTGTTCATTGGCAAAAACCTTTACAAGTTCACCCTGAAATGTAATTGAAACACAATCAGTAAACACATGGATAGCAGGTGATGTTAAACGGTAAAAACTAAAAAGTTATGAGATGGTATATTTCCACTAAGAGGGGCAGCAAACATCACATATAAGAGCCTTTGCACATGTTCCACACAAGTACCTAAACTAGTCAGAAATGTTCGTCCGGACATCACATTTGTGTTGTAAATGTACATCCACGTATCCATATATGCATCTGAACCCATATAGAATCTGTATTTGCTATAAGCAAATGTAGTATCGAATCGTACTTGCCACTAAGCTGATGCAAATATTGACATGACCATATATTACATATAATGTTGTTTAATCAGGCATTATTATAGCATTCTGTCTAAACCATCTTGAACTCCATTAGAATGAAAATGTGAATACTGTCTTATATGTGACATGATAAATATGGGAGATAACCTGGTTATTTTATCTCTTGCTTGTATCCTTTTGTTCAAGTAGCACATGTTGGTCAAGTAAAGATCCGGTGAAACTAAATTCCCTAAAGAACCCATGCATGCAAACTCTTAAGATAGAGTAGCAAGCCGACTCTTTTTGTATATCACTAGCTTTATCAAATGTCTCCCATGTCCCAATGCAGCTATGAAGGTCGTTAGGATAGTCTTCAAACCCTTTGTTGGAATATATGCATTGTATCTGCCTTTTCGAGGGTTATTCTGTGTCTACTGGTTCAGGAATAGAATTCTCAGGTTTTGAAATTCAAAAAGCGTTGCCCTTTAAAAATTCTTCCTTTAGAAAGAAATTCATAGCAAAGACCTGGATGTCTAAGTACTTCTAAGGTATCAAGGTGGGTAGCAAAAGCACATTGTCCTATACCAAAGAAAGTGTGTCTTTGACATTCTTGGAAGCTAGACGGCTTGACTAGTGATCACAGATATATTCGGAGAAAAGGTAGTCGGCACCTCATGACCGTCCTATGAAGCAAGTTCAAGTAGGAAAACAGATCAAGTTCCAGTTCACAAATACGATACATGAATAGATGAGCCTAATCATTTCATATTCTTTCTTTCGTGCTTAGCAATCTGTCTCCTTATCTTCATCCAAGGTGGATTCGATTTTGGCTAATGGATTTTATGGAAAATTGATTTGATCCAGCAAGTCATTTACCTCATACTTGTTTTTTGACCAACTGGAAAATAAAAACTAAAGAAAGTCCACGTAGTGATGCTTTCTCTATTTACATATTTACATTATCGAATCTTTCCCGTTTGTCCTACATCTCCTTACCTTCGAAATAGTACTACACACAGAACACTAAATTGAAAGGCTCCCTAAGACAACTTCTCCTCCGTCACCTCCACCGCCGGTGCATTTATAATCTCACAGATGTGCTTTCTTTTTATGTTCCCGTTTGGTTTTGTTTATACTACTTATTTATAGTAATGTTGTAACACCTAGATCCACAAATGTCGTTTTTAAGAGAATTGGTTTTGCAATTCAAAAAGGGCTAGCGGCGCAGCTTGTTGCTCGCTTGCCTTCCACCTCTATGTAAATTCAAATCTAATAAAATATGAAATTAAATGATTAATAAGCTATTTATAGTGATCGATGATATATTGTTCTTCCAACTATATATCATATGTCAGAGAGTAAACTGCAAAAATCATCCCTGTGGTTTGTGTAATTTCGCAAGAATCATCTCTATCTCAAACGTTCAGCATTAAACATCCCCAAGTCCACAAACGTTTCGCATTAATCATCCCTGAGCACTAACGTCGTTAATTTTACCCGTTAAGTGTTAAAATAATATTTGCCCGTTAGTCCCTCCGTTAATATTTTTTGCACCGTTAGTCCTGATTTTTTGCACCGCTAATATTTTTCATCTGATTTTAGACGTGTTCGTCCGTTTTCCTCTGTTTTTTACGTTCTCGTCCGTTTTTTTCGTTTTCGTACTTTTTTTTTTACGTTTATATCTGTTTTTTTAATGTTTTCATCTGTTTTTGCCTTTTTTTTATACGTTTTCGTCCATTTTCTATGTTTTCGTATATTTTTATCCGTTTATATACGTTTTCGTACGTTTTTATACGTTTACGTCTGTTTTTTTACGTTTTCGTCTGTTTTTATACGTTTTTGTCTGTTTTTTACGTTCTCGTCCATTGTTTTTACAATTTCGTCCGTTTTTTAGGTTCTCGCCAGTTTTTCAACATTTTTGTCCATTTTTTACGTTTTCGTCATTTTTTACGTTTTTGTCCATTTTTTAACGTTCTCGCCCATCTTTTTTTACATTTTTTAATGTAAAAACCAATAAAACGAACTTAAGAAATGGATAAAAACGTAAAAAGGTAGACAAAAGTCTATAAAAACGGATAAAGATGTAAAAAAAACTGACGAGAACGTAAAAAATTGACAAAACCGTAAAAAACGGATGAAAATACAAACAGATAAAAATGTAAAAAAAAAGGACAAATATGAAGAAAAAAACATACGAAAACATATAGAAACAGACAAAAACGTAAAAAAAATGGACGAAAACGTTAAAAAAAATGGCAAAAACGGATGAAAACATAAAAAACCGGACAAAAACGTAAAAAACAACAAAAACGTAAAAAACAACAAAAACGTAAAAAAATGGATGAAAACGTAAAAAAAATGGACGAGAACGTAAAAAACAGACAAAAACGTATAAAACAGACGAAAACGTAAAAAACGGACGAAAACGTATAAAAACATAGGAAAACGTAAAAAAGGATGAAAACGTAAAAAAATGGCAAAATGGATGAAAACATTAAAAAACGGATTAAAACGTAAAAAACGGACGAAAACGTAAAAAAACGGACGAGAACTTAAAAAACGGACGAAAACGGATGAACACGTCTAAAAATAGACGAAAATTATGAGCGGTGCAAAAAATGAGGACTAACGATGCAAAAAATATTAACGGAGGGACTAACGGGCAAATATTATTTTAACACTTAACGGGTAAAACTAACGACGTTAGTGCTCAGGGATGATTAATGCGAAACGTTTGTGGACTTGGGGATGTTTAATGCTGAACGTTTGAGATAGGGATGATTCTTGCGAAATTACACAAACCACAGGGATGATTTTTGCAGTTTACTCTATGTTAGACCAAATCTTATCAATTTATATAAATGTTATTTTCCATAAATTTAGAGATTTAGATATTATTTGTTTTATACATATAAATATAGTAATGTAACAATAAAGAAAACAATATATTAAAAATATATTAGTTGTGGTGGAAAGTTACTAATTATATGTTTGAATTTGTGGATCGAGACAGAAGCTTAAATTGTAATTTACTGTCATTCGGTGGTTCATAGCAAGCAGATAGAACAAACAAAATTATTCATGTAATTTACTCCTATATCTAGAATTCTAGATAAAACTCAAAAGGGATAAAAACAAGCAAGCCAATCTATGCTGTAATGCATAAAAGTTCCATCCTAATTAACTAGACAACTTTTTTTAAATATAATAATTAATCTCTCTCATTTACCACTTTTTGTATCAGTAAAAGCTAAAGTTAACATGATCAAATATATGCAGATGCAACTATGGATATGGCACCATCATACCCGATCGATTCTCAAGTAAATGAAATGAAATGATCAATTGTCAGGTAAAATATACCTTCCGTTTTCTATTATCCATGGGCTGGACTTCAATGGCAAGGTATGTATCAACATCATCAGCAGTAACAATATAATTTGGCTGCTTCGCACCTGTTTAACAATTTACGCCATTAAAATTTATATATAAGCAAATACAATATGATAAAGAAGTAAGAGTACAAGAAAGAATACCTTCTATATAGTTAACAGATCCGTCCTCCATATGCCGTACCCACTGCAAAATAACAAAATAAAAGGACCATGAATACTACAACAGATTAAAAGGAGCCTAATAAAGACATGCAATTGAACTTTGACTGAAAGTAATGATTAGAATTTTAGAAAGCATAAGATGCTGACATCAGCAACACCTCAAAATTACAACTTGTAGTTCCATTGAGAGAGTATCCGCTGGCTAGGAGTTCTCGACCTGGGAAAGCATCACCTGAAATTTGGAGCGACTCCACTGCAGGTAACGGATCATCATCTGCAGCTGAACATTTTAACAGACCAGTTACAGATTGGCCAACTTTTGCTAAAAAGATAAGCCAATGCAGACACAAGTAATACACTAGAGGTGGCAATAAAGGCGATTAGGTAACGTTTTAATAGACTCAAAACTGGTGTAAACGTTGGTACTAATTAGGTCGTGTTGATTGGTATGTCAAATATAATAACAGAACTATTTAATTTAAATTTAGTTATCTAATTATCCAAACAAAAATATTCAGAAGCTTTTGTGCATTAAGACTAGGACTAATAACAAACTTTCAAAAACCTCTTCAGATTACTGAAAAACTTTACGCAGGTACATAGTAGTACATTAGATACCGAAAGGAAATTGACCATTTTCAGGCACACCCACTACCCATTATATATATCAAACTTAAATGTTCGTTACCATAAACTACACAACAACTGGAAGTTTACTACTGGAAATGGAAAATAAACTATAGTTCCTTACCTTCAAAACTATCAAAGTTTGTGCTTTTGAGAAAAAGAGAAAACTACATATTCTCCTAAACAGAAATCTGATGTAAGTTTTTGCAATCTTCCCATAAAAAGTCTCATTTGGCCCATTTCTCTTAAAGCTAATTTGTTTTTTACTTTTACCCATACGAATCGTTAAAGATATTATCGATCCTTCATAAGTAAAAATGGGTTGAAATTGCCACAACTTATTTACCTTCAGAATACGAAGAACCGGGTTCTTCAAGAACTGGAGTTAAATAAGGAGAGTATGAGTTTGGATCCTCGAGTGTCGATGTATAAGGACCGTTGTTGGAATTCCAATTTCCATATGGTTCTCCCTCATTTCCCTCGTTATTATCGTCAACGTTATTATTGCTAACAGGATCACTAAATGTAACCTGTTTGTTGGTAGTTTCCTCATGATTACTTGTAGTATACGAATTACCCCGTTCACTAGCAAGGTGTGCATTTGTCTCCTGAGAATGTTCGTTTCTGCAAAAGAATTGTTAGTATAGTTTTATATTAAGTAAAATATAAACAGAATCAGATAGTTAGAAGATGATGTACAGTTGAAGTAACAGTCAAGATTTGACTAGTTTCGGTTCTCTCACCTGCTCGTGATAGGTGAGTACATCCCTGTATCAGGGTCCAAATTGTCTGCACCACCACCTGAATGTGTTGGTACGTCCCAGCCTCTTGGGGTCAAATTGTCTGATGAATTTGGTACTTGTCCATCAGAGTATGTTTGTTGTGCAACCAACTCGAGCCCGTTTTTGTTCTATAATAATCATTTAAAATTTTATTACACCTTGGTTAATATCAAAAACTGTCAGCAGTTTGTATAGTTACCCTACCTCAAAAGAATATAACGGTGATTGTGCAAAACTTGAGGGATTCACATCAGAATGCCATGCTGCTAGCTGATACTGAGACTCTTTTAGCTTTGTCTGGCGGAATCACAGAAATTCAGTCAACCAAATAAGCCAAAGTTGAGTTAAATATGCAAGTCAACACAAACTTAACATACCTCGATGCCATTGAGCTTCTCTTGTAAATGTCTAAAAAGAACCTATCAACAGAAAATTTTTCCAGAAATTATATCATGCAGGATTATATTCAAAAGTCAAAACAATAAAGACTATTAACCACACTCTGTGAACAACACGTTTGGATTTGCAGTTAGGAACTAAATATCTAATTATTTTTCTGCTGATCTAATTACTCAGGAATCGGTTCCATACCAACTGCATCAAGATTGGTAAGAATCCGTTACTTATCCATTGTTCTACTAGCTTGACAAACTCTAAGTACTTTTCTTTCACAAACATGTTCTTTTTGTCATTTTAACTATTAACTGACTTGATAATCAGAATTTTTCATACTCCATCATCTGATAATAACATTATTAGCTAAAACTTCAAACAGAAGCACATCCACAACTATTTATAATTACCTTTCTATTACAGTTGATTATCTGATTTTAATTACTTGATATCATATTACAGTATTACACTAGAATAGAAAAAAACTTGACGCAATAACTAACCTTGACATTACTAACGATGGACTGGGCATCAGTAACAGGTGGTTGAAGTGAATACTCAGCAAGAAGAGGCATCAAAGATGTTATAAATGTTGTTCTTTCTTCTTGTGCATCCTGTGAGCAGAATAATTAACTTTTTAAGTACATTATAAATATAAATACATGTTCACAAAATCCAAGAAACACATTAAACACAATGTGACATAAAATGAAAGAGTTAGCACCTTTAATGCATACGTTAGGCGTATATTTTCTTCTATAATGTCCTGTCTGTATGAGAGGGCTTTGGATGCTGCATCAACAAGGTCCTGCTGCTGCTGATCAAAGGCCTATAACAAGCATTAAAAAATATTATTATATGAGGAAATGATAGGACATTAGAATAGAGACAAGAGTAAACAATATCTTGCTTACCAAACGCATATAAGCAATTCGTTTCTCTAATGCAAACTTCTCATTGTGTATTTGGGCTTCCTGTGAGTCACTGCAGCTGTATTAATACATGAAAGTAAAGTAAAAACCAACTATATGAACCTTCTAGAGCACCATAGAGGGACCTTGATTGTATAGTCAGCAAGATGCTTTCTCAGTAGCAAAATTTCTTGCTCTTGATCTCGAGTGTCAATAGCAACCTATACATATAAATATTAGAGAGAAGACAGGTCATGTTCGGCCACAAATTTCTTTTGAAATTACTCTGTTGTGAAAGATACCACGATGACATATCAAGGGGGTATTGCATAAAAGGTAGTAAGAAAGTTCGATCTGATCTGTGTTTTGTCATGTGTAACCAATTTTGCATACACCTATAAATACCCCCAAATCTCTTCCCCTCTTTTTAGGTACTTTTAAATATGTTTTTTTTTGCTGTCCCTAAAAAGAGAACACCCTCAAAACATTTGATGTTTCGTATTTACGGTAATCTGTAACATTGTCAGTAAGTGATTATTTTATTTCAGCGCCATGTCGGTAAAATTCAACATGGTCATAGGTAAATAAATGACATCATTTTGACCAAACATAATACCTTGAAACGAAAATTTCAGAAGTTAAATGGTTTACATGATTACATCAGACATTTTGGGTAAAAACAATGGCTAACCAAAAGTAAAATAAGACCAAAGTTGGTTACCTGTTTATTCTATAAACACATACATCACAAGCAGTATGCAAATACCATAAAATTTTAATATGATCAAAAGTTCAAAACACCAAACCCAATTTTAGCTCTAGATAAATGCAACAGTCATATCAATTGTAAAACAAATGCTTGCAAGATGTACAACCTTCGTAATTCGAATAGTTCTTAAAAACTAAAAAATAAGGTTATAGCAAGGAATACACGACTATACCTGGTTTGAAGGACTGGCAGCATTCTTTACATCAGAAATTGACACCATCCCATGTCCATGTCCAGACACATTGAGCTGTGAATCATACTCTCCATCCGCTTGATACCTAACAGTATGTGTATATGAAATTGCTCTTGTATATATGGTTAAAAGTATAACACAGGGTACATCTTATACTCTACCAATAACATATTTCCGATCAAATATACCTCGAAGGAGAAAATGGTTCTGTGGACGTGGCCCCGTTATTGGTTACTGTGTGACCACCAGGAAGCATTTTAAGCCCTCCATTCAACCTTTGGGTCGGCATAGAGGAGTTGACAAAAATTCCCAGGTAATCCTTATCATTTGTCTGGGGCTGATAATCACGATCACTCCATTGACCAATGGGTTGGCTATTTTGAGCCTTTGTATCACTTGTATTTCTGCCACAAAATTAACACTCAATTCTTCTACAGTAAAGAAAAAGATAGGCTTTCAGAGCTCAAAAGTATGCAGCATGCCTACCTAAATGAAACCAGTAACACTAGAAACAGGGTTCAAAATGAAAACTTGAATAAAGTTGCTTAATTAAGTCTGTAAAGCCTTATTAATTGAGAAATAAAGAAATCTACTGGACTGTAACGAGTGTTATTGATACTTTTTTATTACTTATTTACGGACAGAAAGGCAGCTCCCATCCAAACATTGTACGTAAATAATAATATTATTACTTGCTTAAAATCTACTTTCACTAAGTAAATAAAAAATAGCTTACAGCACTTGTTAAAAGTTTGTTTATATTACTTCTATTATATATAATCTATAGCTATAGTTATTAAAACAAGTGATCCTTCATTAACATACACTTAAGAATGAAAAATGGCCCATTAACAAACATACATACATGATCGCCTTAGTGTGAGGTAAAGGAACACATACAATTCTGATACATCACCTTAGAACCTTATAGTGCTAACCAAAAAAGAGACATTGCAAATTATTTTACTAGAATGGAAATCAAATTAGCAGAAGTAACCTTCATGTTGTTACATATTTTGTGCAGCTAACATTTGGCAAATATGGATATCCACTTTTCAAATCTCATATATCTAATACATACAATGCGAAAGTATTTTCTCTGTTCCTAATCCTCGTTCGCTCTAAACTCCACTATAGAAATGGATGTGCATGGGAAAAATAGTACTTTATCAGTTCATCTAAGTGAATCAATCCCCCAAAGGTAAGTTCTTACAATGCTTACCAGGTAAACTATGATAACAGAATCAATTATGACACTCAAATTCTAGAAATCTTCAAAAAAAATAATTCATCGTATTAAAATTACCTAGCAATCCACCGAAATTTATGATTCAAAGTTCAAAAAGACATTAATTGTGACTTTTACATCCAAAAATTCCTATATAGCTAAAATCATGGCATCTGGAAATTCATATATCACTAAAGTCTAAGCTCCATAGAGGAAAACAAAAAGTTAATCGTGACATTTAAATCCTAAAATACCTACAAAATAACTCCCTGAAACAGTAATATATGGTTGTTGTAACCAAATTAACCCAAAAAGAAATCAAGAAGAATGAAAGTAAGAAAAATCAACAGTGTCATAAGTTTGATGGTAATTTTTATGATATGATATTAGGAAGTGGATCTAACTAAGTCGGAAATAAATTATGACAGCTAGGAAGAAAATGAAGGCTGCAAGCCAAAAGTAAAGGGGGAACAGAGAGATACATAGTTTTCAAGCTCCTGATTCTTCTTTTGAAGCTCAGACCTCAATCTATGATTCTCTTCCACCTGCAACAGAGATATTTATTGAAAACGCGAGTCAGAAACAGAAGGTGAGGACGAGAACAATGATGTACTAACAAATGAATATTAGACATTAGACATATAATTATATAGTTAGGGCGAGAACAGTAATGACCTAAATCGTGGCAAACTAGACAGTCATTATTAGTAATTCCAGATTAAGGTTTACTGTGTACAAATACATCAGGGATCTTTTCATAAGAAAAAATCTGGGCCAAAATCTACAGAGGCCGGGCCTGTAAACTCAACACGTTCCAGGGCAGTGGCTAGTATATCTGGGAAACAATATCGGAACAGAACATTTTAATTCCTTCATTGATAAAGTTACAAGTTGACAATCTTGTCTCTTGTCATTTTAATTCCTTCATTGATAAAGACTCAGTATTGTACTTTTTCCCTTCCAACTAAATCATTTCAAAATGTGTGGCAAACATTCTCATCAACTAACAAAATGTCTAAGAACCACTGCATATCCTGAAAAGAAAGAATTAATGCATGCGTATACCACTCACGTCCATGAGGTTTAGAAGTGACACTTTCAAGCGTGTACCACTTGTACAAGGATTGAAAAAAAGGTTATATGTGAAGTGTGTAAACTTGTAACATGATGTGACAAGCACTGTCTATGCTAGTATATACTCCGTAATGAGCAATAGAACCATAAATCAAATGCCTAGTTCCTTCTTGCCTGACTTATTCAGAAAAATGATTCATGTGGATGAGTATAATACCTTTTCTGTTTTATGTTATCTGTTATCATCAAATATTATTGGTTAGTAAACCAAATATAAAACCACCATGTCAAATAAAACAAACTTTTCGCCATCAAAGATTTTATAATAAAGCAAACCAATAATAGAACTACAAAGGTTCTCATTACGAATTCTGAAATGATTAGTCGTAGCCTCACTTTGAATGAAAATCAACACAAGAACCCAAACCGCTTAAATAAGGGTAACAAGGGCCTTACAATAAGCAATAACAATTCTTTTCTAAACTATGCTTCTCAGCAACTTAAACTCAAACCAGCCATGATCTAGTATACTAGTTTGCCACCATACTTAAATGTCATGTGTTCGAGTTAAGACACTGGCACGATCGTAAAATACTATGTATCAGTCATGAGAACCGATCACTAAATCATTATACTAGGCACTAAAAATACATAAACCTAACCAAGGTAACCAACGGAATCAAACCATAAACCTAATCCACAAACAAAACATAAAAATCGAAAAACACCTGTTGTTTAATAGTAGCTTCAGCAGCCTCAACTGCTTTCATAACCTGAAACAATCCATCATTCTTAACCATCATCCCATTAATAGTATTACCGGCAGCATAACCATTATTAACACTCAAGCTCGAGAATTGCTGACTCAAGTTGCTTCCAACATCAAACCCAACACCATTTTCCATCTTCAATTCAATTAATCTACACTGAAATACAAACAAATTCCATCACAAGAAAAATAAAAAAGATCACACCTTTATACCTTCTCCAATTATGCTCAAATATATTATTACAAAAACCTCAATAATAGACAGATAAACAAGAATCATTCAAATTTAACAAAACCAATTAATAATTTTGGTGAAATAATAATAAAGATTGCAACTTTAGTACAAAAAACTCAATAAAGATTCATACCCACAACACAAAACATTTAAACATAAAGAAAAGATATTAAAAAATACCCATGAATTAATTAAAATGATGACATGGGATTTAAAGGGTGAGGAACATAGTTGTGGTCGAAAGTGAAATTAGAAAGAAAATAATGAGAAATTTTGGGAGCAAGTAAACAAGAAGACTCTTGCTTGACTTGTTGTTACTTGTCAAAATCTTTTTTCTAAACTACTTTTGGGATGTCCCTTGTTTTAAGCCTACAAATTGTTTAAAAATCATAAAATGTTTGCTAACTATTTAAGGAGAAAATCTATTCCTTTTATTACAAAATTATAGTTTATTAATAGAAGATTGAGTAAATATCAAAATTATAGAGAAAAGTTATTTTGCAAACAAGTTTTTTGCTTCAAACTAAGGGACAAATCCCCACTATTCATCTAGTTTGATCTAATGGTGAGGATTAACCTAAGATTTAATGCATAAACCTAAGTCCATGTCTTTTTTTCCCCTTTTTTCATTGTCTTTTTGTCTTTCTTATTTGTTTACATTTTTCTTTCCTTTTTTTTAATTCACTTTTTTTTTCTTTTGTTTCANATTCTTTCTAAATTCACGACTTTTTCTGTTCCATTTTTTTTTTAATTCAGTTTTTTTTCACGCTTTTTATTATTTTTTTTCGCTTTCATACGTCTTCGTCTGGTTTCATACGTTTTTGTCCGTCTTCATCTATTTTTTCCCGTTTTCATACGTTTTCGTCCGATTACGTCCGTTTTAATACGTTTCCGTCCGTTTTCTTGCGTTTTCGTCTCTTTTCTTATGTTTTTGTCCGTTTTCATACGTTTTCGTCCGTTTTCTTTCGTTTTCGTCCATTTTTCATACGTTTTCGTTCGATTTCATACTTATTTTTACGCTTTCATACGTTTTCGTCCGAATTCTTCTTGCACTTTCGTCCGTTTTCTTACGTTTTCGCCCATTTTCATCCGTTTTCATAAGTTTAGGTTTTTTCGTCTGTTTTCATATGTTATCATCTGTTTTCGTCCGTTTCAATAGTTTTCGTCCGTTTTCACCAGTTTACATCCGTTTTCCTCCGTTTTCGTCTATTTTCTTAGTAAAAGCAAGCAAAAGTATGTAAAAGTAGGCAAAAGCAAGCAAAAGTATACAAAAGCAGGAAAAGTAGGCAAAAGAAACGTTTTCATCCATTTTTCATACGTCTTATTCCGTTTTCATACTTGTTTTTACGCTTTCATATGTTTTCGTCCGTTTTCATGGGTTTTCGTCCGGTTTCTTGTTTTTTCGTCCGTTTTCTTATGTTTTCACCCATTTTCCTTCGTTTTCATACGTTTTCGTCCGTTTTCATCCATTTTCATTCGTTTTCATCCAATTTCTTACATTTTCGTTCGTTTTCATATGTTTTCGTCCATTTTCAACCGTTTTCTTTCGTTTTCGTCCATTTTTTATACTTTTTCGTTCGTTTTCAGACTTGTTTTTACGCTTTCATACGTTTTTATCAGTTTTTTACGTTTCCGTCTGTTTTCAGACGTTTTTGTATGTTTTCGGTCTATTTTTATACGTTTTCGTCTGTTTTTGTTTGTTTTCATACGTTTATATACGTTTACGTCCGTTTTATTTTGTTTTTACCCATTTTTGTCTGTTTTTAGATGTTTTTGTTCGTTTTCATACGTTTTCGACAATTTTACACGTTTTCATACGTTTTCGTCTTTTTTCCTCCGTTTTCATCTGTTTTCTTTCGTTTTCATCCATTTTCATATGGTTTTACATGTTTTGATATGTTTTCTTTCGTTTTTGTCCATTTTCATATGTTTTTTAATATCACAATTGATATTCATAATATAACAAATGATATTTAAAATATAACAGGATATCACCTGTGATATTAAGAATATCAATTGTGATATTCAGAAACGTTTGAAAAAACATATGAAAACGAACGAAAACGGACAAAAACGTTTGAAAGTAAAAAAAAATAAAACATGAATTAAACAAACGTGTAATCAACAAATGTTTTGTAACATGAAAATCACAAGTGATATTCAGAAAATCACAGGTGATATTCAGAAAATCACAGGTGATATTCTGAAAATCACAGGTGATATTCTGAATATCACACTTGTGATGTTCAGAATATCACTTGTGATTTTCATGTTACAAAACATTTGTTGAAAATCACTTGTGATATACAGAATATCACAAGTGATATTCTGAATACCACAAGTGATATTCTGAATACCACTTGTGATTTTCTGAATATCACTTGTGATTTTCATGTTACAAAACATTTGTTGAAAATCACTTGTGATATACAGAATATCACTTGTGATTTTCAGAATATCACTTGTGATTTTCATGTTACAAAACATTTGTTAAAATCACTTGTGATATACAGAATATCACTTTTGATATTCAGAATATCACTTGCGATATACAGAATATCACTTGCGATATTCAGAATATCACTCGCGATATTCTAAATATCATAAGTGATATTTGATAATCACAGAATATCACTTGTGATATTCAGAAAGGTATGAAAACGTCTGAAAACATTTAAAAACGAAGGAAAATGAATGAAAACGGATTAAAACGTATTAAAACGGACGAAAACGTAAGAAAACGGACAAGAATGAATGAAAATAGATGAAACCGTATGAAAACGGATGAAAACATATAAAAGTGGACGAAAACGTACAAAAAAGGATGAAAACATATAAAAACGGACGAATACATATGAAAACGGACGAAAACGGGCGAAAACGTAAAAAAAAAGGACGAAAATGTATGAAAATTTTCGAAAAAAGATGAAAACGTAAGAAAACGGACGAAAACGTATGAAAACGGAAGAAAACGTATGAAAACGGACGAAAACGTATGAAAATGGACGAAAACGTAAGAAAACGGATGAATATATATGAAAACGGACGAAAATGCATGAAAACAGGCGAAAACGTAAGAAAAACGGACGAAAACGTATGAAAAAAATTCAAAAACAGATGAAAACGTAAGAAAACG
>LBNU01034024.1:37351-53556 GCA_014162995.1 Artemisia annua
AAAAAAAAAAAAAAAAAAAAAAAAAAAAAAAAAAAAAAAAAAAAAAAAAAAAAAAAAAAAAAAAAAAAACAAACAAAAACTTGGATTAAAGGACAAAAAAATTTGAAGTTGAAAAGAAAAAAGGAAAAAAAATGAATAAATAAGATAGAGAAAAGGACAAGAAAAAAAACATGGACTTAGGTTGTCTTATTAAATCTTAGGTTAATCCCTACCATTAGATAAAACTAAATGGATGGTGAAGATTTGTCCCTTAGTTTGCAACAAAAACTTAGTTTCTAAAATAACTCACCTCCAAAATTATAGTGTTTTGGTCAAATTGCGTTTTTACAGTTTTGATAGTGAAGTCACAATTTTTTTTAAAAAAAATTTGGCGTGTAATTATTGTCCCAGTAAATCGTAGGGGTGACCAATGGCGCAGCTATTAAGGGGCGGGGAGGGGCGCCCGACCCCCCGAAATTTTTTTGCGATGTAGGGGGTATATAGTTTTCGTGTAGAAAAATTTTGGTATATTCGGTTTCGACCCCCATTTTAATTGTGAATTTTTTTTTTATACATTAACCAATAAAATTGATTCATTACATTTTACATAAGCCCATCTACGCAACCCAAACTAAAATCCATTAATAAACCAAATCCAAAACTAAAATCCATTACTTACTTACTTAGCCCATTAATAAACCAAATCCCATTAAAAAAATGATAATAATAAATAATAACGGAACAAACCCTCCCCCTTCGAAGTCGATTGTCGACCCTCATCTCCTCCCAAGTCCCACCAGGTTATTGGTTTTTAATAATTTCTTTTTCAATTAGGTTATTAGTTTTTTTAGAGTGAATTGTACGAAGAAAAAAGAAAATTGTAGTCATGTTTCTTTTTCAATTGTAGTCATGTTCCTTGGACTTATTTTTAATAATTTCTTTTTCAATTAGGTTATTGGTTTTTTTAGAGAATGTGTGTGAAATGGTTTAGTATGAGACAGATTTATACTTTGTCCCGACCCGAATCGAATCACCGACCTGAACATATTACCCGAAAAATAGCGTTAGAAAAAAAAATTTAGATCCCGACCCCCCACTGAAAAGTTTCTAGCTTCGCCACTGGGGGTGACCTCGCTTTCGGAACAAAACCGGGAACGAGAGAATCGAGAACCGAAAAGATGATGGCTAAGGAACCGAGAACCGGGCCGAGTAGCATGTTTCGGTTTTTGTTCAGTTTTCAGTTCCAATTCGGGTCTAACCAATTGGAA
The DNA here is from genome assembly GCA_014162995.1 of Artemisia annua. Classification (NCBI taxonomy): domain Eukaryota; kingdom Viridiplantae; phylum Streptophyta; class Magnoliopsida; order Asterales; family Asteraceae; genus Artemisia; species Artemisia annua. Next base: position 38,599 of record LBNU01034024.1, read on the forward strand.
CCGAATTTTTGAATAGAAAACACATTATATAAACTACAGTAAAACCTCTATAAATTAATAGTGTTGGGACCATGATATTTTATTAATTTAGCGAGATATTATAATATCGATAAATTAATAATTTATTAATTTAAACAGATTTTATGTATGACCTACAAATTTCCAAGTCCAGTATGTACTAGTTACAATGTATATAGTAGTTAGAGATGAAAAATAAATTAGAAAAACAAGTTTGAATGTATACTAGTTAGAAATGAAAAATAAATTACAACATATACTAGTTGTAGATAAAAAAAAAATAATAAAAAAATAAAAAAAATAAAAAATAAAAAAAGGTTACAATATGTACTAGTTACAATGTAGACTAGTTAGAGATAAAAATATGTTACAATAATTATAGATGAAAAATAAATTATCACGTATGTATATGGAACTTTTTACTAATTATTAATTTATAGTTTCATTGGGACTAATAAATATACATTGGGGTTTCAAAAATATTATTATCTTATTATTTTATCGATTGAGATCTAAATTTGTACTAGTCCCCAAATTGGGACCGGACAAATTATTAATTTTATCGAGGTTATTAATTTATAGAAGTTTTACTGTACCTAAGTACAATTAATGGGCATATCTTTTGCTGTTCTGCATAATAAATCCCAACTTCTAATATGATTTATTCATAATATCCATTGTAGATAAAATGTACAAAAGATTAGATTTTAAGTGTGGTTCAACACACTGTGAAGACTAACTTTTGACACCGAAAATGAAAGCGAGACACATTAACAAGTAATCTACAGGTTATTCTAATTCAACTTTCATAAACTAGAACAAAAATCATTCGAGACAATTTAAATGTTTAATACTTTCTTGGTTTGTCAGTAACAAGTGTTTTAACAAACACATTTAAAGAAATTGACATACATAAATATCAAATACTTATTTGTGATAATGAGTTAATGAAAATGTGCAAATAAGAAATATCATACTTTGTTTCTGTTCATGTTATGTAGCTTGGGCTAGTGCTACGTACTATCACATTTAAGGAGAAAAAAAACCAAAGATACTAATCATAAAACCACAAGTAAAAAAGCCAAAGAGCTACAACAATGAAGCCCTCTTATTCTTTTTTAAATCCAAATTACAGAAAAGAGGAAACTATATCGTTAATGGCCATTTTGACTCTTTGAATTCTAAGCCTTTTTCAAAGATTTGCGGTTCTTTCGGGTCCTAACCGATGGTTTCGTACCGAATCAAACCGAGAACCGAAATTATTAAAATTAAAGAATCGAGAACTGCACTACGGGTCTGAATTTCGGTTCGGGTTGGGTCGGTTCCGGTTCGGTTCTCGATTGGTTCGATTCTTGGTCCATTTGCTCACCCCTAGTAAGACGTGTGTCTCCACTTTCAAAATTTAATCTGATTGCATGTTAGGTGAGAATAATTGCACATTAAACTTTCCCACATGAACTATCTATGCAGTTTTAAAGTTGTTGAAAGTGCTTACAATTTAGCTAAACCTTGTTTACGATTTTGAAATTTACTCTGTTAAAACGTAGGGGGGTTGAATACGTTACCGTTTAAAAACTTAAGACTTGTTGTATCAAATATCCAATTTTAGCTTGTTCTAATATGAAAGATGTTACGTGTAGTTTGTGACTAGTATAAATTTAAAATATGTTATCACACAAGTATAATCAAAAGTCACAACACAAGCAATCACATAATGCAAACATTAAAGTAAAGCAATAAGTAAAAGAAAGCGCAAACCGAACACGATGATTTATAGTGGTTCGGTCACGGATCTCCTCTCCGCGCTACTCCACTCCCCGGGTACCCAACTCGAGAGTTACTTCACTAGATCAACAAGCTCCCTTCTCGGCGGAGAAAACCTTACAATCGTCGCTTACACTTTTTCCGGTACAAAGCTAAATATCGGGTTCTTTTACAAAGGTACAACCACTCCCGCTAGTTCTTTTACAAGGGTACAACTACTCCCACTATGTTTTGTTGCCCAACATTTAAACCTTGTGTTTTATGGCACAAATACATAAACCATCTATTCTAGTTTGATGAATAGATTGTTATACAATGATGTTTACAATGATCCATGAAATAAATGTCCAATGGATATAAATGCCTAATCTACATAAACTTCTTAAATAAGAAGTCTTCAATCATTGAGGATATCAAGTGCTCTTGAATCTTCATATGTTGGTATGCTTTAATGAATGATGACTTCAAGATCTTCTAACCTTCTTGGTGGATCAGGAAGTATGCTATGCTTGTGACTCATGATCTTTGAGCTTGCTTCACAGGATCATTACGAGTGTATGCTTACAACAATGAGAGTTAGTAACATTATGATCATTATGGAAAGGGTGATAAATATGTGTTTCTACATGATTTACTACTGATCTAAATGTATGCAAAGGGTAGAGGGAATGTGTGTTGTTTTTCATCAAGAAATGAGAAAACCATGGGCTGCTATTTATAGGAAAACAAGCCAACAGACCCTCGGATATGGCGGAACCAAATTGATGGTTCCGTCCGTTACGGGATTTGGTTCCGCCAGAACCTGACAGCAAATCTTTAAAAATCTAAATCAAATCTAACCAAAATATTTCCATATCTTTCCAAAGGTTCTTTGAGTGATGATCTTAACAAAATATATGTGATATCTTTCAAAGATCTACACAATCTTACAAAGATATCAAAGTGATGCATGCTGATGAGGCGAAAAGTGTTACGCTTTGTAACACCCCCAAAATTCGGGTCTAGCGGAAGCATACATGCATTGGGGTGCTACGAAATCGTTATCACAACACAAGGAACAAAGAATGGTTTTTATTTCATTTAAACGGAATAAAGTTGTTATGTAAAAGCATATAGTTTACATGCTTTGAAAATAGAGCGGAAATAGGCCCATAAAATAATTAAAGCGGTCCCAAATGTTCATCAAGTCGCCTATGACCATGCCCCTTGCCAAGCGCCTTCAATTAGTGAGCTATCGCCTTAAACCTGAGAATACACGCTAAAGGTCAGCTTACGCTGGTGAGTCCATAGAGTTTAAGTTTAAAACAATTGTGGACATGAAAAGTTTAAGTGCTATATGTGACTAGAGGCAGGTATAGACATCACAATCACCATCTCAATCTCAATCTCAATCTCAATCTCAATCTCAATCTCAATCAATAATTTATCATCTTAGGAAAGATGAATCAACGGTCACTAGCCAGGTCACAACAAGGAACCACCCATTACTGCCCCGGATCTAGGCCGTAGCAGAGTCTATTCCAAACTAGGGTCAAAGCGCCCTAGCTCTAGGTCAACTCTACTTCCGTCTAACCTTATCTAGCCAACACATGTAGCAAAACCAAGTAGTAGCAGGTCCAAGAAAATGGTTTGAGCTAGGAAGCTCTCATATATAAACCAGGTAAACACATAACACATTCGAATATCCAAATCAAGTATATCAGCAAATCAATCAATCAATCAATCAATCAAATCTTAATCAAACCGTTCACGTAATCAGATAAACAATCATGGAGTTTTGTTAAAAGAGCATGTATTCTCCCCCAAAAATAGTTATAAAAACTGTTTAAAAGAAAGGGGGCTATGAACTCACCTTAGCCACAGCAATGCAAGAATCACAATCGACATAACTTGGCATCAAGAGCTAATCACAACGATATCCAAAATATGGGCACGACGGCACCAAGTAGTACGAACACGAGGGTACATCCTAGTACGCATACGATTATCTCAAAATATAGTTCGTACGATAATAAAGTCTATAAAAGACGATGTGTCATAGTCTTCGTGGATTACTCAAATCATTACTTGTAAAAAGTTAAGTCTCAATGATTTCGTAAGAAAGCTTTATGTTTCGTGTGGTGTGGTAAGAAGACATGGACTCAAAATACTACTCACGCCAAAATGAAAAGACATTGACATGCAACTCACGCCATAGAAGAATAAACGTCGACATACAACTCACGCCAAAGAGGAATAAACATCGACATAATTGATAGATATTAACTAAAACTCAAGTTAATCAAAGAAAATCTAGAAAATGATGACTATTAACTATTTAATATAAAATAGGTCAATTGGTTAGTTTCGGTATTTACCCCGTAGTCCCAAACAGTTTAGAATAGTTCAATAGGTTTTATCAGGAAATAACAAGTTAATAATCCTAATATGAAAGGGTTTAAGAATTAAATAAAACTATTCATTTTAAATTCGTTGTCGGGTTTTATAAAAATAATCTTAAAAGATTAGAAATAAAGTGTAAGTTTTAGAAATAAAATGTAAGTTTAGAAAAGTCTATAAATTTCGGCATGACGCGTCCATTTATATAACTTTCCCAAGTCAATGGACTTTAAATAAACTCAACTCTCCAAATCAATATTTCCTGACAACTTATTAGAAAACTATAAAGTGTATTCGTTGATTAGTAGACATTATTTACTTATTGTGTATTCTTTGCGAATCAAATATATTAAAGTCGTTAGAGTCTAATATATTGTATTCGTTTCAAGTCCAATAAGTCCAAAATGTCCAATGTCCAATGAGTATCGATGTAAGTCCAATCTGATATCAATATAAGTCAAATGTCAAGTTATATTAGATATTTAATCAAGTTCCAATTCAATCATTTATAATTCGTTAAGTATCCGTTTTGCTCGAGTCCAAATTATGTCCGAAACGTACCAAGTATACCCATATCAAAACAAGCCAAACACGTTGGTTCGATAATTCAATAACCGGGTAACCATATTACAAAAATAAATAAAGTTTTGTCAACACACATTTCTTTTAATTATTCAAAACCAACACTCTTAGTTAACTGTAGAACATAACACAGTTTTGCAATTAAGTTTAGGACACATTCTTATTATTTTAAACAAACACACTCCTAGACTAATTCATAAGTCAAAATAAAAATAGCACCCCACGTGGGTGTTTTCCTTTGTGAACCGAAACCCTGGTCAAACAAAACAATAACCATTCTTTTTCTAATCTAAAACTGAGCTCACAAACTTGACAAAATATTCACACAAGTCACATAGATATATATAAAATATGCAATCCAAATCAAAACTCGAGGACCCCATATGGGTTTATACTTTTACCGAGAACTACATAAAGCAAAATATGTCATAATAACCTTTGGAATGAAAAAACTATAACTGAGATTAAGTGTCGAGAGAATGAGCAACACCAAATCTACTGAGGCCACAACTGGTCATGACACAAAACCCACTCGGGTTCGACACTCGACCCGACACCAAAACAGAACTAAACGCCACCTTGAATATGTTTTCACCACACGAAACCTAACTGAAAATGTTTAGATTCGGACCACACGAAACTTAACTGAAAATGTTTAGATTCGGTTCTTAATCCATTTTTAACAAAGGTTTAACATACAAACTTTCACAATATACTTTAACCTCATTTTAACTTCACAAACATGTTCACTCATTTAAATTTGAACCTTAATCCACGAAAACCATAAAAACAATAACAAAAATCGGTGGTGGCGGTGTGGCACCACTCTCGATGGTGGTGGTGTATCTTGCCGGAATATGGCCGGAAATCTACAGAGAGGAGGGTGGCGGCTGTTTGTTTAGAGAGAAGGAGGAAGGGATGAAGAACCCTAAAAATGAAAGAAGTAATTATAAGTGAGGCTTTTATAGTGGTGATAAGGTTTAATAATTCACAAGGACCATTCGGTAATTCTATTAAAGCTAGGGGCGTGGACAGAACCTAACCGAGGGACCAAAGCTGTAATTTATCAAATCCTTCAGGAAACAAGGTTCGGGGCTCATTTAAGCGAGTAAACTAATGATTCATGATACGGGAATAGCACCAACGTGCTCAGAATAATATTTCCGATAAAAAATGAATATAAATATGTCTAGTTTCTCACAAACATTACCAAACTCAAAATAAATGATCGTTTCTTCAAAAAGAACTTGTAGGGAAATTTGCGGGTTGTCACACGCTTTTAGGGGGTCATTTAAGCCCTAATCCGTAATTATTTGATCAAATATTTCCTTAAATCGTTCCTTTTGTCATTTTAGGTACTTTGGAGAGGAAATTTGGAAAAAGAAGCATTTTGGACGTTTTTGGAGCGTAAAAGTGAAGAAAATGACAAAGTCTCAAAACCAAGCTGAAAACAGTACCTGACGGCGTCACTCTCTACGAAGTGACGGCGTCACGCTTTGACAAAGAGGTGGATGATTTTACACTAGACGCCCCAGAAATATTTTGGAAGAATTACACGTGACGGCGTCACGTGTAAATGGGAGTAGGCCGTCACGTTATAGCTTAAAGGGAGACGGCCCAGAGACATTTAAAGGGGGACGGCGTCAAGAATAGATCTGAGTAATCCGAGAGAGTTTTGGCGGCGAGGTGACGGCGTCACACTCTAAAACGTGACGCCGTCAGATTGTAAAATCTATATATATTTTTCTAATTTTCATTCATTAAGTGTGCAACTTTTGGGAGAACTTTAGGGATAAACCCTAGTTCGTAAAACACTCTATTTTCAGGGGTTTTTCACCCTTGAGACCTTGATGTTCAATTAAAGATAAGTCTCCTTTCAAATAAATCAATATGTCTATGTGTTGTTTGATTATATCTTATGCTTGTCTTTACTTTAACATGCTAGGCTAGGTTTTTCTTGTGTTTGCTTGGATCTAATGAAACCTAGCTATTGATTACATGTTGTTGGTTTGTTTGTGATTGTTGTGGGTGGGTGAAGTCGATGTTAGGCTTAAGAAAACTGGCTAACCTCCTATACGTTAACTTGCTTGAACGTCTTAAGAAACATGAATCGGATGTGTACTACGATTATATGGTTGTATTTAATGCATAAGCGAATTCTAGTGATCCCATGTTAGGAGCTTTTAGTCGGCTAGACATAGGAGTGAAGTAGGAGCTTATAGAGTTAGGGAAGATCGTACACGGCCCTACGAATGGTTTAAAGGAATACAACCCGTCATCCACACAACTACAACAAACCAATCAACCGGTAAAAGATAGCTAGGGAGTAAGGAAATCTAAGTAAACACATTTTTCTCTCATATAAGTTTCACAACAATTTACTTTTTCTTGTTATTTTATTTTATTTGCGTAAGTAGTTATTTGGGTTAGTTGACTAGCAACTAATTCCGCCCACTCTTCCAAATACTTGAGATTTTACTTGCTTTTATAAATCATAAAAATACAAAAAGAATCATCCCTCAACCCTTAGACCTAAATTAGAGTAGTTTTCAATCCTAACGATACTATTCCCCGAGAGAACGATCAATCCCTCGGTATTTGCCACTTCACTATACTACATCGGTCAGGTACACTGCCTAGTGGGGGTTGTAAGCTTCTCAAGATCCCTTGAGAGGTAAAACCTAATTGCGAAGGTTGCAAAACCCACGCATCAAGTTTTTGGTGCCGCTGCCGGGGAATAGTTATTGCTTAGGTTGAAAATTTTATTTTTACTTAGGTCTACTCGTTAGAATCCTTTCTAGTGAGATTTTTATTTTTATTTTTCTAGGTTTTCTTTAGTCTATCTTTTTCTTCCCCACCCTTCGCTCAAATCTTCCTTGACCATCATGGTAAACGAAGATCTCTCTAACTATAGAGTCACTAGGAGTCATAGCTCATTAAGAGACCTTATCCCACCTTACGCGGAACCTGAAAGGGAAATGCATAGACTAAGACAACACTCTTCGATATCTGAACCAATTGGCATCACCATCAACTTCGATGAAGCCCTTTCTGAAGAGGAATCTGATCATCACGATACACCTCCTAGCCCTCGATCCAATCACAATACAGAAATTCCTGAGGATCCTGCCCCCAAGTACCTCAAGGATTACTCTTCCGTCACCCCTCGTGGCTTTTCTAATGCTATTGTGTTTCCGAACGAACACACAGAAGGGGTCTTGCGTGCAACAGACGTTTGGCTTGTCCAAAGTGTATGCAAGTTTCATGGATTGAAATCTGAAGATCCAATCCAACACATCAAAGACTTCCTGAAAATAGTGGACACCATCTATACGGACGGGGTTGTTGACATAAATAATGAATAAAAATGTTATTTATTGTTTTCGATATCTCTATGTTTTGATGATCACAAAAAGTAAAATCATTAAACGTAAGATTACTACGTGAACAAGTATTAAGCTAGTTTATATCATTATATCCAACTTAATCACTTAAGGTATGAATAAACAAGTGCTTAATACATCTCATGATCAAAGGGGTATTTAATTAATTACTCAAAGTTTATTTAATTATATAAACATATTATATATTTTTGAATAACAATTTTGGTAATAAAGAAAAATGTTTTAATCATACTAAATATATGAATTCAAATTTTTAACCAAAATCAGTTAGTTTTTCACCAAATAAACTTTCCCCACTAAAGACAAAAAAATCTGGCCGTTACAGTAGGCCGGCCCCCTTAATTATAAGGGGCGGTCCCCTTAATTTTAAGGGGACCGGCCATGAATTAAGGGGACCGGCACGCTCCTGTGTCAGATTTTGTCAGAATTTTTCCCCTATAAATACCACCTTAAATCTGGTATTTTTCCTCACCTCTTGCACGAAAATTTTCAGATCTAAATCTCTCTAAACATCTTCCAAAACCCTTTGATCATTAGATTACTAATCCTTGTTTCAAGTGATTCAATCCCTCATCATCCACCATCATCCAAAGTGCAAGAGAAGAATACTCCTTCAACCTCAAGTTTAAGAAGTATTGTATATTGATTGTGTATATTGTGTATAGCTCTTGTGTAGTTGTGTTGTGAACATTATAAGTAGTTCTAGGAGTGTTAGTTGTGAATAGAAGTAGGGTAGTGGTGAAGATTAAGTAGTGAAGTAGTGAAGTAGTGAAGAAGTTGTGTTGTGAAGAAGTAGTGACGAAGTTGTGGTGTGCTCAAGTTGTGAAGAAGTCGTGGTGTGTTGTGAGATTGGTTCTAGCTACTATTAGGACCCGACATTTAGCTTTGTGTCGTTAAGCCGGTGTAAGCAAAAGTTGTGTAAGGTTTTCTCCGCCATAAGGGAGCTTGTTGACATAGTGAAGAAAACTCCCGAGTTAGGTGCTCGGGGAGTGGAGTAGGACGAAGAGGAGATTCGTAGCCGAACCACTATAAATCCTTTGTCTCACGGTGCCATTTTTCCAACTCTATCCTTTTACTTATTTACTTACTTTCACATTTGTCATATTATATACTTGTTGATATCGTTGCTTATAATTGTGCAAGTCTATTGGTGAAACATAAAGTTTGAATTGGTGTTTTGATAAACAAGGTTTTTGTAAATTAAAAAGACGTAAAACTATTCAACACCCCCTTCTAGTTTTCCACAATTGGTATCAAGAGCCACGTCAAACAAGATTTTTAAAATATATTGTATTTTAAAACTTGAAATCGATCTATGGAAATGGAAAAATATTTAGAAGGGAAAATTGTTTTTAGACCACCATTTCTTGAAAATGAAAATTTTCTTACATGGAAAAATCAATTCGAAAGTTATGTGAAATCAATAGACTATGATCTTTGGCATGTCATTTCAATTGGTGATATTAAATCGATAAATACTACTTTTGAAAAACTAAATAACTTGGCTAAATTTATTATATACAAAGCTATTTCAAATGTTGAATATGAAAGAATATTTTTTTGTCAAACGGCAAATGATATGTGGAAAAGTCTTTCAAAATATCACCAAGAAGAACGTCTAGCCAAAGAAAAACTTTCAAATGACTTAGTAGCAAAAGAGAGCATAGTAGACAAATATTTAGTTGAAGTAAGTACAAGTGCTACGAGTTCAAATGTCTTATATGTAGGTAATGACGCCGAAAACAACATGAGCAAGGATGAACAAGAAGACTATGAAGAAATGTCAACCAAGAAGGAACTAAGTGACGATGAAGATGACGATTCTAGTTCCGAAAGTGAAGATGAAGAATATGCAAAGGTCGTCAAAGAATTTAAAAGATTCATTAAAAAGCGACAAAGAACACAAGATAAAAAGAAAACAACACGAAGAAAAAGAGTTGATGATGAAGACAAAAGGACCAAAGGAGAATGCTTAGTCGCTCAAGCATCTAATGAAATTTGTCTAGGAATAAATTTGGAGCCCGACGAATGGGTAAAGGATAGCGGGTGCTCAAGACACATGACGGGGAATCGCAAGCTATTCTCTACATACAAAGCCTACAATGGAGGTAATGTTATTTTTGGTAGTGATCGTCGTGGAAAAATCATAGGCAAATGTACGATCTCTCAAGACTCCCTAACTATTGAAAATGTTGAGCATGTAGATAATTTGACATATAACTTGCTTAGTGTAGGACAAATATGTGACAATAAGTAAAGGGTTACCTTTACCGATAAGAATAGTGTAATTATTAAGGATGATAAAGGCATAGGTAGAGGAATTAGGAAAGGCGGCGTATATGTCATGAAACTAGGAGATAAATTGGAAGATAGGATATGCCTAGCGACCCTAGACGAAAACTCCACCTTGTGGAATAGGAGATTAGGTCATGCAAACATGCAACAAATCCAATCATTGGTGTCTAAGGAACTAGTTAGAAACTTGCCTAGCCTTAAGTATAATCAACACTTTTGTGATGCCTGTAAAATAGGAAAACAAGCACAAGCTAGTCATAAAGCTAAGAATATAGTATCCACCACTAGATGCTTAGAACTACTTCATATGGACCTCTTCGGTCCATCCGCGGTGAGGAGCTACGGTGGCAATCGCTACACGTTAGTTATAGTAGATGACTATTAATGATACACATGGACTAGGTTTCTAAGCGATAAGACCGAAGCTTTTGAAAAATTTGAGACCTTTAGTAAAATGATACAAAATAAGCTAGGATGCACTATAGTTTCAATTAGGACGGACCATGGTAGGGAATTTGATAACGAAATACAATTCGAAAAATATTGTGACTTAAATGGAATTCTCACAACTTTTCCGCCCCACGAACACCTCAATCAAATGGAGTAGTAGAAAGGAAAAATAGGACTTTACAAGAAATGAGTAGAACTATGTTAAACGAGAAATCTATCCCACAAAAGTTTTGGTGCCATGCCGTAGATACTTCAACATATATACTTAATAGGGTGTCTATTAGAAGAATACTAGGAAAGACTCCTTATGAGTTACTAACAGGTAGAAAACCAAACAGAGGCTACTTTAAGCTATTCGGAAGTAAATGTTTCATTCTTAACACTAAGGATTATCTTACTAAGTTCGACCCTATGTCATATGAAGGAATTTATCTAGGATACTTGCAAAATAGTAAAGCATATATAGTTTTAAATAAAGATACTATGAGAGTAGAAGAATCATTAAACGTAACCTTCGACGAAACTCCTCCACCACCTAGGACATTGCCTTTAGAAGATGATGATGTTATAGAGGAAGATGCTATTGAGGTTAGTAAGACAAAGCCCGTAGGAAATGATATTGAGGAAGAAAACTTAGAAGAAAATAACGATGTCATAAATATTAAGGAATCTAGGTTACACCCATTAGACAACATCATAGGTCACCTAAACCAACGAACACTTACATCACTAGTGCAAGACAAAAATAACTTCTTTTGTTTTGTGTCAACAATAGAGCCTAAGAACATAAATGAAGCTTTAAAGGATGAAAGTTGGATTATAGCTATGCAAGAAGAATTAAATCAATTTAAAACAAGTGATGTTTGGGAATTAGTACCAAATCCTAGGAATGTGACTATAATAGGAACTAAGTGGGTATTTAGGAATAAACTAGATGAGAATGGAATAGTTACTAGGAACAAAGCTAGGTTAGTCGCCCAAGGTTATAATCAACAAGAAGGAATTGATTATGACGAAACCTACGCCCCTGTAGCTAGATTAGAATCCATTAGAATCCTTTTAGCTTATGCCTGCGCCCTAGACTTTAGGTTATACCAAATGGATGTGAAGAGTGCATTCCTTAACGGTTTTATCAATGAGGAGGTATATGTGGCACAACCTCCAGGATTCATTGACTTCGCAAAACCTGATTATGTTTATAAACTAAAGAAAGCTTTGTATGGTCTTAAGCAAGCTCCAAAGGCTTGGTATGATAGACTAAAGGCATTCTTGGTTAAACATAATTATTCCATGGGAATGGTAGATAACACTCTCTTCACTAAAAGAAGTGACCCTCATATTATCATTGTTCAAATATATGTCGATGACATTATATTTGGCTCAACTTGTCAAGAAATGTGTGATGAATTTGCCAAAATCATGCATGATGAGTTTGAGATGAGTATGATGGGAGAACTAAACTTCTTCTTAGGATTACAAATAAAACAACTAGAAGACGGAATATTCTTTAACCAATCTAAGTACATTAAGGAAATGCTTAAGAAATTTGGCCTAGAAGACTCTAAACCACTTAAGACACCTATGTCTACGGAAATTAAACTCACAAGAGATGAAGAGGGTGAGTCCGTAGATAATACTAAGTATAGAGGAATGATAGGAAGTCTACTATACTTAACGGCAAGTAGACCCGATATCATGTATAGTGTTTGCCTTTGTGCTCGCTTTCAAGAGGATCCCAAAACCTCTCACCTAGAAGCGGTTAAGCGTATCTTCCGATACATTAAAGGCACTATACACTTAGGATTATGGTATCCTAAGGGATCCGGCATAGAAACCATTGTCTATGCGGATTCGGATCATGCGGGAGACTACGTAGATAGAAAGAGCACTAGCGGTATTTGCACGTTTATGGGATGTTGTTTAACATCTTGGTTTTCGAAGAAGCAAACCGCTCTTGCTATTTCTACCACCGAAGCCGAATACGTAAGCGCTGGAAAGGCATGTCAACAAGCACTATGGATGAAACAAGCTCTCGTAGACTATGGCATTAGGTTAGAAAATATCCCCATTATGTGCGATAATAAAGGAGCTATAGATTTAAGTAAGAATCCCGTTCAACACTCTAGGACTAAACACATAGAAATACGCCATCACTTTCTTAGGGATAACGTACAAAAGGGAAACATCACTATAGAAAAGGTAGCCTCGGAAGATAACATTGCCGACATATTCACTAAGCCCCTTAAGCGTGAATCATTTAACCACTTGCGTTTAGGATTAGGAATGATGGAACAAATTGATTGAACTTTCTTGAAAAACCAAAACTTTCTGAAATTTCAAAATTCTGGACACTTTCAAGTGTCAGATGGGCGGACCCCTTAAATATATAAGGGCGGCCCCCTTAAAATTAAGGGGACCGGCCTCTATTTAAGGGGGCCGGCCATCTGATGGTGAAAGTTTCTGTGTTTTCGTTATTTTCCTCCAAAATCTGAGTCTAGGATTCTGTTTTGCACAAAATCAAGAATTGAGATATTTTGTTTGCATAATTATACTTTCAATAAAACCTCAATTCCTTTCCAAAACATTCTCACAATTAGGAAAACTCATTGTTGAATAATGATAAAAACGTTTTTCTAAAATCATGCATAATAGTCTTACTCTCGTTGTCTATAAGTATATAATCTAATGTATACTTATATATAACATTTGGAAGTAAGCAAATTTAATTCAAGGAGACTAAAGATTGTTTCTCAAGATCATTTGGTTTTAGGAAGCAATCTTTACTCCACATTTGTTTCATTTAGGCACACACTAGAACAAATTCAAGAACTTCATAGTCATATTTGTTCCATCACTAGTTAGACACTATTAGGTGCCTTTACTCTAAGATTAGTTGCCTTAGTGTACCTTTGTTGCTTAATTGATAATTTGCTTTAAATGCATGCTTGATTATATTCATATATTCTATATGCTTAATTGCTTATTAGCTTTATTTGCATGCTTAATTATGCTTAATTATGCTTATATGATTAATTGCTAGCATGTATGCTTTTCATGAAAATTAGACTATGAAAATACTTGCCTAGTTGCCTAAAGAGTTGGTCTTGCCCAAAACCAAACCCCAAAACAAACACCTTTCAGGAAATACTTTGCCAAAAACCCCAAACCAGGCAACCTAGATCGTCAGATAAGGGCGGCCCCCTTAAATCAAAGGGGCGGTCCCCTTAAAATTAAGGGGACCGGCATGGAATTAAGGGGGCCGGCCATCTGTAGCTCGAGGTTTCCTGTTTGCTTTATGCTTTTCAGCCCATTTCACCCTATTTTGATTCCTCAATTCCCTGAATTCACAAACACCTTTTGTCAATCAAAACCAACACATATTCCCTTTCCATAAACACAAAATCACCACACTATAAATACCATTCACCATCATAAATGCTCATTCATTCAAACATGTCATCTCCCAACAACCAAAAACCCAAATCCAAATCCAACTTCACCTACCGCCGAACAATTGAAGTTCGTTGAAGAGCTCAAGGAAGCTCATGAGCTTAATGCTCTTCTTGCGTTGCACCTTACTCAACGCAACTTGGATCAACAACCATCATCCACCAACTCATCACCATCAAATCATTTATTCCATCTTGAGAATCATGTCAACAATTGCATTTGTTGTACATTTCTCCAAGAACAACATCTTTTTCTCAATGAACGTCTCACATGGATTGAGCATCTACTTACCAAAATATCGTCAATATCTCCACCACCAAATCCCTCCACTCCATATCCATCACCTTCCAACCTTTAAATGAATCCTCCATGCCCCTCTATAAAATCATCAACAACCTTTTGTTACCCATGCAAGACCTCTCATGATGGCAACTCAAATACTTTCTTAGTGTAGTTTCCTAAGATAAGCATACATGTATGCTCATGTACTAAGATTATGTGTTTAGCATAATCCTTTTGTAATAAATTTATTAATGAATGCTTTTGTTATTGCCATGATTTATAATCTATTGTCTTGCCTTATATGCTTTGCTTTACATGTATGCATTCTATATAT
>LBNU01034024.1:55371-84554 GCA_014162995.1 Artemisia annua
TAATAATAATAATAATAATAATAATAATAATAATAATAATAATTATTATTATTATTATTATTATTATTATTATTATTGTTATTACTTTTACTAAAAGAAATAAATTGTTTTACTAAAATTACTGAAGCTAAACTAACTACTTACTTAACACTAACCAAATCCAATCCCCCCGTTATAATAAATCCCCAGGGTCAACACCCAGTCAAACACTCCTATCCCCTTCTCCCCTCCCCTGCTCTTTTCTTCCCGCCAAACCTGCACCACCCCCTGCAACTTGCCCACCACCTCTGCACCACCCTATCCACTCCAAACACTCCAAGACAAAGCCTCATTTAATGCTCCTTCCATGACACAAGTTATCAGAGACAAATTGCAAAAATAATTTTGGCACCAAAACTAAAATGGAAGGCCAGGATCATTCCAAGCCATCCAATGGCCCAAATAGAAGTGGGAAAGCACAGAGGAAGCACAAGGAACCCTAATTCACTAGTATAAATAAGAATAATGTAGCCAAGTTTGAGCAGTTAGGGTGTAGGTTCTTAATATAATTAGTTTAGTAGTAGTTTTTCAATATCCTGTACTCTTTTCAATATTAATGAATTAGCAGCTTTCAATTTTAAAGTTCTGTTTTTTTAAGTGCAAGTATCAGTTTCTTTCAAAAGTTTCTTAAGCATAACTCTAAAGGTTAAGTTAAGAGCATAGCTTTATAAGTATCCTTTTCTGTTCTCAATCTAAAAAAAAATAAATAAATAACAATAAAAAAAAAATAGAGAAAATCAAATATCAACTTACCTTTGCAAAAGTGAGGAAAGCTTGAGGAAGTTGCCCGAAATGGATGGGCAAGATGGACACTTACCTAGCTTGTCTCAGATAAGCTAGGAGCTTGTTGAGTAGCTCCTCGAGCATTTGATAGCCTTGTTTGTGCAAAGGCATTTGTGAGTTCCATTTTTCATTTTACTATTCAAGTGCTTATTAGTGTTCCTTTGCTTATTTCTTTGCTTATTTACTGTTTTCCTATGCTTATTTATGATTTCTAATTGCTTTTTGTACCTATTATATAGCTTATAGGCGTGTTGCTTGAGTTTTCCATTTTAACTGTCATATTTTAGCTCATATTGCTCATTGAGTTTGCTTATTACAAAGTGCTTATTACTTGGTCATCATTGCTTATTTACACATAACATAGCTTAAATAGTACCTAGCTTTCATTTTCAGAAGCTTTCTAAGTCATTTGTAGTGTAAAACAAAAATCAGTCCTTGGTTAAGGACTGTTTGGCACAAGGTGAAAGTCTAGCCTAAACGTGTCGTTTTCAAAAATTTCAATTTCAATCGGCTCTAGTTAGTTGTTTTCAATAGTTCTCTACCTAAGTTTTTCAGTTTCTTAAAGTTTTTAAAGTTTTCAAGTTGTTTTCCAAAAAAATTCCTTAAAATCTGTTTCAATGAACACGTTAGGATAGATTCTTATTGTAGGCATATTAGTGATGGTTATTTGTTGCTTTTAGTTTATAATGGAGTAGTGCAAGTTTCCACAAGCTGAGACCAAGTCAAAATAGTCACTTTTTGACCCATTTTTCTTTATATTTTGCTGTAAAAAAAAACCGCCCAACAGCATGAAAGTTTTTGATTTTTCATTTCTTCGTTTCTTGACCATTTGACCTGAAATTTGGTTTGTAGCTTATTTAGTAGATTATATAGTTACAGTTATTTTTGGTTTAATTTTTAGATTTTTTTCCCAAGGTCTTTAGCCCTTTTTCGGGCTGCAAAAGTTGTTGACAGCAAAGCGACAAAAAATCCGTTTTTCCCTTGACCATAGCTTGTTCAATATTTGACCTTTTTGCTTGATTTTTAGTGTTTTGGAAAGCTAGAAGTACTGTATTGTTGAATATGTTCCTTACTTGTCCTAGTTAGCTTATTCATGTGCTTATTTTTGCCTCCCAAATTACCCCCTTTGGCTTGTTTATGCTGATGCAAGCTCAGTAGGACTGAGCTTGTTTGATCTTTGAACTCTGCTTGTTTAAGCTCATAAGCTTGTTGTTTTTAAGCTTTTTTGTATTGTGATGACTTATGATTACCTTGACCATGCTTATTTGCTTATTGTTTTAACTGCTTATCTCAAAAAGCTCACTTAGAACACTAAACCCTCCACTGTTGAGATTTTAAGCTAGCATAAGCTAATTTAAAGCTTCTTAGCAAAAGTTGTTTTTCAAAAGTTGTCTAATTTTGTTATTAAAGTGTTTGTGTAAAATAAAAATCAAAAAGAAAAATGTTTGCAAAAAAGTGAGGCCAGTGGGATTCGAACCCCTGACCTCTTTATTAGCAAAGTCAAAACCAAACCTGTAACATGCACCATCTGGGCTGTGTAGTACTTGGTGTAATTATTTTCCATAGTTTTATTTATAGTAGTGCTAGTCCTTTTAGCTTGTTTTCTTATTAACTTATTTTTACTGCTTATAAATAAGCACTTCACCACTTTTTATATTTTTCCTAGCCTTCTGCACTTGTAAAGTATTTTTAGAAAAAGCTATAATTTTCACTGTTCATATAGTATTTTTAATAATTTAAATTAGTTTAATTAGTAATTAATTAATAATAATTAATTAAAAAGTCTAAAAAAATAATTTTCTTTTTTCTAAAATTTTCTTTTATCATTAGGTTTATAAAAAAGTAATTTTCATATCCGTAGGATTTTTATAGCTCACCGTTTCCACTTTTTATTTCGTACGTTTACATTATTTATAATTGAAACGTACGTTTTTAGTTTTATTTGTTTCTAGGTGTATTTGTTTTCACATAATTGTTGATATTGCTGTTTAAGTTATTTTCATTCCGTATTCACTTAGTGTGATCACCAATCTTCTATTTTGTTAATCCTTTCAAATTCACTCGTAACACAAAGTCGTATTTTAATACATTCACACCTCGGCTGGACATACGACCCGGGGGAACAACTGTACTCCAGGGAGATTGGGCCCAAGCATTTTTGGCCCATATGACCACCATCCCGTGGTTGGCATTGAAGTTGACCGTTTGAGGCAGTCAAATTTTGGCGGCCGCTGCCGGAAAGGTTGTGTGCGTGATTTAAACGTATTGAAGTATTGTGTTTTTGATTTCACTCTTTGTATAATTTTACCATCCCTTTTGTATATTTTTCATAAAAATAAAACTAATCGTAGAAGTTAATTCCGTTTGACGATCGATTACCAAAAATATCGTAATTCAGTTTTCATAAACATACAAACACCCAAAAAGATTTTTGGTATGTTTAATTCACATACCTTTTTGTTGACAAACCCGACCAAATTGACCAAAAACTAACCCATAATTGCAAAGATTCGTGTTTTTGTGTTTTATGAATGTGCAGGTAACGGATTATAGAAAAGGGACGAAAAGATCACGAGAAAACGACAAAAACGAGCACCGAGACTTTGGAAAGAGTCCAAAGCGAACCGGGGAGCAAAAGTCAAAACGAAGTCAATCCCGGTATGGTGACATGGGGTGAGCACTGGAAAACCAACGAACCAAAATCTACCCATTTATCCCCTCTAACTTAGACAAAATGACCAAAATACCCTTATCCACCCTAACCACGAAACTTAATTGCAAAATCTTTATTCAAAATAACTTTTACAAAATCAATTTCCACTTTCATAAAATCACAAAAACCTTTTGTCAAAAACTTTTTTATTAGTATTTTGTTAAACTAATTATATTAAGTACTTTATTAGTTAATATATCATGTATGTTATATATATTACTATATATATATATATATATATATATATATATATTTCATATATATATATATATATATCATACATAATATATATATATATATATATATATATATATATATAAAGAGAATTTACAAATTCAGTTTTGTCAAAATTAATTATTTTTACTAAGTCATTTTTATTTTACCTTAAACTAATATAAATCCTAAAACTAATTTTACTTATAATCCTAATCTTAAACTACCCATTTAACCTTTAACCCTTCCTAACCCAAACCCATTAAACCTATAACCACTACTACTAATCCTAAAGCCCACTACCTAAACCCAACCCATCATCACCACAACCCAACACAAAAACTAAACACAACCCGTTTTTCCTTCTTGACTTTTTCCAGTCAAACAACCAGACACACCCTTAAACCCTTTCCCTCCCAACCAATTTTCCCGCCACCCAAACATGTCCCTCTCACAAACCTGCAACCAGACAAAACCTTATCACATGCCTTCTCCAGCTCACCCTTGGTCCCCCCTCCTTCACAAGGCTCCAAACCACGCTGGCAATCCATGGCTCCAAGATTCATCTACGGCTGAGATTTAACAACTTGGGCACCAAGATTATATCAAAGGCTGTGATGACTACAAAGAAAACACAAGTTGAGACACAGCTCAGTCTCTCTCACAAAACAAACACAATAAGAAGCACAACAGATGAAGACAAGAGAGAGACCAAAAACCCTAGGACTACTAGTATATATGGAAGCCTCTGCCCACACTTTAGCTTTGTTCAATTTTTCATGTTTTAGAAAAATTTTGATCAGTTAAATTTTCTTGTAATTTTAATTTCTGCACTTTAAGTTTCAGTTGTACTTTCACTTTAAGCTTGTAATCCTTTTTATTAATGCAAATTTCCAGTTTTTTCTCTATTTCTACTCTTGACTGCTCAATTTTCAAATTCCTTTTTTAAGCTTTTTCACTATTTCTTTAAGCTCCTACAAGCTCCCATAGCTTGTTATGAGCCTTTCCTTCCATCAAAGCTGTTTCTAAAAGCCCTTTCCTTCAAGTTTTCAAAAAATCAAGAAAATACAAAAAAATATTGTTTTTGCTTTTTAGCTTACTAAATTGCTTATTGATGGTTCATGTAGGTTTAATTAGTTTATCTTTAGCTTAATACAACCTTACTCTTCAGTTATGTGCTTCCAAACTTGCATTCCCTTCTTAAAATTCCAACAGTACCCCTGTAAAGGGGTGTTTGGCACAACTTGTTTTTTTTTTGCACAAAACTTCTTTTTACCAAAAACTCAACTTAGGTTAGCTTTAGTTCAGGTTAGTTAGTGTGTTTCAACCTTTGTAATCATTTTCAAGTTAGTTTAAAAGCTTTTCATTAGTTTTCTCAAAATTTTTATTCAAAACTGTTTTTCATGGTAGCTAAGTTAGAATTAGATTAGGCCTCTTTAGGTGTTATTTTTGCTTCAAATTAGTTTGTACTAGGTTAATACACTTGCCCAACATCTGGTCCCTTGACTTTATGAGTCAAATCCCCACTTTTTGACCCATTTTCTTACTGTTTTGCTGTCAAAAAAAATCACCTCACAGCCTAGAAGTTTTTGATTTTTAATTTCTTCAATATTAGGCCATTTGCTCTGAAATTTGGTATGCCTAGTCTTTGGTAGCTTGTTTAGTTGATGGTATTTTTCTTTTATTTTTGTGAATTTTTCTCAGGCCTGTGCATTAGCCCAAACTTGCCCATTAAGTCATTTTTTTTTTACTTTTTGTTGCAGCCCCTAGGTTTAGATATGCTTATTTGGTACTTTAAGCTCTGTTTAACTGCTTATTCTTGTCCCTTTTAGCTTATTAGGTCCCCCCTTAGCAGCCCCAACTTTATTTCCCTTTGGAATAGATTTAATCAGCTTGTAGAGTAGCTTTTAGACCTTAGAAATCCCTTTATAGCTTTAAGTGAATCTGTTCCTATTTTGCCCATCAAACTGCTTATTAATTGCTTTCTAGAAGATGTGTTAGTCACAAAAATTGTTCATTTGTATGTCCTTAATATGTTTGTAAAAGAAAATTTGAAAAAAAAAATGTTTTGTAAAAAGAGGTTCACAGGGCTCGAACCTGTGACCTCTTGGCAGATAACACAAACTCACGTTCCCCTTTCCATCTGCTCTCCCTATATTTCTTGTTATAGCTTTCCTTGGTTTAATTAATGTAGTCTTTTTTTTATTGCTTGTTATTTAGTTTCAGCTTTTGAACTGCTTATTGCTGCTTATATTTTAGCTGTTTTAATCCCCTTATAATGTTCCCAGCTTCCTTTTAGTGTAATAAACTTTTCCAAAAAAAATTTCATATTTTCCTAAAATAGTTTAGTATTTTTAAATACCCGGTAACGGCCCGTTTTCATTTTCTTTTATGTTTTTCAAAATTTCAAGTTACGTTTAGGTTTTTTATAACTTTTTAAATAGTTTTTCAAATTCGTAGTTTAATTTAGGTAATTCCCTTTTAGTTTACGTTTTTAGGTTTAACGCGTTACGTTTTAGGTTTAGATTATGTTTTAGTTTATTTGTGATTTACATGCTTCCGTTATTTGTTTATTTGCATTATTTTGAGTATTTATTTGTTGCATTTAGTTTAGAAATCTCAAATTCTCTCTTTTAATCTCATTCAAATCACTCAATCACAAAACGTTTTCGACTTCGCATTTCACACCTCGCTGGGACACGACCCCGGGGATATCCAATACTCCCGGTTGACTTTCTTTGACTATTTTCCCGGTCTATATCCCTAATAGCAATCAATTTTCTTTTTCAAAATTTGTTTTCCTTTTATCTTAAATTGTTTTCCCGTCATAAAAATCGAAAAAGAATCTTCGTTACCCTCTAAAATGTTTAATTCTTATCTTTCCACCCTCTCATTGTTTGATTCTCCATAATGATCGATTCCTCACCATCTCATCCCCATGATCCTCGGACCATGGAGGATTTCTACCGTCCAACACTTGACGGTAGAGGAGGACCGATCACTCCAACATCAGTTCCAGGAACCAATTTCAAATTGAAAAATCATATGGTTCGACTGATCCGGCAACATTGCCAATTTCACGGATTTCGAGATGAGGATCCAAACAAGCACCTAAACAAGTTCATATCTATCACTCAATCCGTGAAACAAAAAGGAGTTTCTCAAGATAGCATTCGTTTGAATCTATTTTCATTCTCTTTATCCCACCACGCTGAATCTTGGTTTTATGCTCTTAAAACCCACTCAATTCATACTTGGGAAGAGATGTTCCTCAAGTTTCTATAAAAATACTTTCCACGTTCTAAAACGGTGCAGCTTAGGAAAGACATTCTGAATTTCCGACAATTGCCCATGGAATCCGTATTTGAAGCTTGGGAAAGATTCAAATCATTGTTACGGAAATGTCTTGATCACAAAATTTTGCTTCTTGATCAAATCCTAACCTTTTATCATGGTATAACTCTGATTGATCGAGACAACATCATGTTGGCTGCCGGTGGCAATCTCATGCAGAAAACTCCACAAGAAGCTTATGATTTAATCGAGAATATGACAAATCATCACTATCAGTGGGATACTGAAGTTCATTATCACTCTACCACTGATTTGAGTGCTCATCATTCTGATTACATTTCCACAAAGATTCCACAAATTGAGGTCCTTGGCAATCACAAAAGTTATTTAAACCAATATTGCCAACAAGGACTAGGTCATCCTAACACTATTCACTTTTCAGACTCCGATGAGAGTGACGAGGATGAACCTTTTGAAGAAGATATTGTTCAATCTCCGAGTGGCAATCCCACTCCATCTTCTGAACCAATCATTTCCAACTCTTCCCCTTCTCTCAAACCAATTGAGGGAAGTAATATCACCATGGAAGAGCTCGAGGTTTTCTTCAAAGATGATCCAATCTCATCAAAGAATGAAGAATGTAGTGTGGGGGGAGACATCCCTTTACTTGAAAAGATGATATCCGATGAACCATCTCTTTCTCTTCCCCCAATGGATGTTTATGATAAGCCGTTAGATCCTCCGGAGCCCGAGCTCACGAATTCTTTACCTGATTTTGAAAAATATACTTTTGATACGGCAGAGGAGTGTGATTTACCTCCTATTGACAATTCAAACGATCATGATGAGATGTTCTCCGATTCTGACGACACTGATCATTCTTTATCTTATGGAGACATCGATTATGTGGAGGAGTTACCTTCTGAGCTCGTCAGTTTAGAAGAAGAGAATGATGAAGATACTGATACGGAAATCCAGATGAAGCTCTTCGTGAAAATTATTGAATATCAATCTTCTCATTTCTAAGATCGAATCATTAAGTGGCAATCCAACTTCTCATTCCAAGTATTCTCTCCCGACTTATGAATCATTTAGTTTTGCTTTCACGAGAGAGACAAATAGTGGCAGTACCACTACTCATGCTTATCTTTCTCTTCGGGAATATGATTCGTTTACCTTTGATCTTGATCATGAGGAGTTCTCCGGTGAACTCACTCATATCATATCTCCTCCGGAGTATGATCACTTCTACTTTGATCTAGACAAAGATGATCTTTGTGAACCGGGAGGAGATGGTCTCAATCATGAGAATTTGCTTGATGTCAAAATCCCGACCCTCCCACCCGGGACATTTCTGGATCAAATGAGCTTAAAAGATGAGACTCATCATATGGAAATTATGAAGTCTCCTTTTGAAGATGATGATCTTGTCATGATTGTTATCATGACCTTATTTCTGTTTCTCACATTTGATGTGACTTCTCTTCTCCGTCACTCCTTCGGGAGTGAGGATACCATCTTTGACCCCGACATCACCACTTATAGTTTCTACTATTTACAGCCGGGTATATCTCATCGGCGTGGAACTTTCACGTACTTCAATGTTTATCCAAACATCTTGAATGAAAGTCCGATGAAGATTGTCTCTTCCACTTGCTTCCCTGAGAACCAATGAATTCGGGGTCGAGTCAGACTAGTGACTCGGTAAACAAAAACATTAGCATCACATGGGTTTTCACCCATGTCTCTGACTTCTTTCTATTTTCTAACACTAAGTGTGGGGGAGTTTCCTCTGCTGTTGTTTGCCTTGTTGTGTGTTTGCTCATGTTTTCAGGTTTCCCTTGGATCGTGATGATTGACGCGCCTGTTTTCAATCCAGCCGCCCAATATTTGATCCTTTTGCTAACGTTTATTCAGGGATAACTTATAACTCCTTTCTGTGAAAAAAGATTTCCTTCGTACACTTAGCTAGTAATGTTGCCTTTTTACGTTCAAAGCATCGGCATAATAGCCGGGACTTTGAATATTGAGGACAATATTCAATTCTAAGTGTGGGGGGAATTCTGGCGAATTTGATCACATGTGTACCTTCTAGTGCCCTAGTACCCCCGTTTTTGACAAAATTTTAAAATTTTTTACATAAAAAAAGTGATTTGCACACAAAAAATGAAAAAATGATGAAAATATAAAAAATCGAGTAAGTTGTTTAGTCTTGATTAGGCTAGAACAAGGGGAATCCTGACTCTGCCAGAGTGTTGATCTGGCTGCTTCCTTAACTGTTAGACTAAGTTTTTACGAATTGTGCAAATGAAAATGCTAAGCATAGAGTAGTTGGTTCTCTTTAGAGCTTATATCAGTAATCTATGGCTTTTTCTCCCAGTAGCTCCTAATCTGATCTTAATACGTGCTGTTTTCAAATTTTTGACCATCGAAATTGTTTTGTTATGTAGACAAGTTTTTATGCAAAGTTAATATAGAGTACTAGTTCAAATTTTTATTTAAATTTGGAACAAGCATACTTTCCGTAAAACTGAATAATATTGCAAAATGGAGTGAGTAACATCGCTAAATGATGCAAAAGTGAAAATTTTGAGTTTATTATGGTATAAGTGAAATGAAAAAAAAATGAAAAAAAATGAAAAAAAATGAAAAAATGAAAAGAAAGAAGAAAAGAAATGAGAAAAAAATATGTGTTGAATAGAATTAAAATAAATAAATAAATGAAACTTGCTTTTTCTTAAATCTAAATCGAAGGTTGAACTAGTATTCGTTGATTTTGTGTAAAGATTAGCGGTAATTTAGAGATTGTTGATTTCGAAAGACCCCGAAAGCTCCGATACTATTCTCGAGGGTGTAAAAACCTAGCCTCCTAAGCTTCGGCTAAAAGGACAAGCTGAGAAGAAAGTCGCCACATGGAGTGATCTCATCTTTGCGTCTTTAATCTCTAAATGATCGTTGTTGTTATCTGTTTACTTTTAGTTTTAACTTGTCGAGGAATATCAAAAATCTTTGAATCAAATTCCCGCAAATTGCGGTACTATTCTCTGTGAGGTGTCAAAAGCCTGGTCACCTAAAACCAACTGGTTTGGGATGTGCCGAGAAGAAAGCCGCTACATGGAAAAGACCCTTTTGATTCTAAAATTTCTGAGGTTCCCGATGGGTTAAGATTGGACTTAAGTAAATAACAACCATAATGAGTGTCGATTTTTGTGGTCAAACTTTTGAAAATAAGCACACACGCCTAAACTTTATAAATTGCGGGAGTAAAAAGTTAAGTCTCGGCTTACATAGATTACTAGTATAAGTAGTGTTAGCATTTTACAAAAACATTTGCGCAAGGATTTTCAAACTTAGTTGGAAGTATTAAAAAGAGGATGATGTTTACTATTCCCTGGAGACACCCAGTTTGCGTGAATCCCGTTCCAGAATGCCATTTTTGTATATCAAGCATGTTATATATTTTTGTTCTTGTTTAATTTCTTGCATTTAATAAAAAGTCGAATCGGGGTATACTTGATATTCTTTCATTACTTTATATGATTGAATTGCTAGGGACTAGCAATTGCTTAGTGTGGGGGATTTGATATGTGCGTAATTACACATATCTTTTACCTCATTTAACGGATCAAAACGACCAAAAACACCCAAAACGACCATATAATGTACAAATATCCTTGGAAAGTGTTTTTGTGTGTTTCAGGTGCAAAAAGGATTGAAAACAAAGCAAATGTGGGCAAAATGGAGCATGGATGGGAATCGGAGCTAAATGGAGCATAACCGGATCGACTCGACACGTTTTTTAAGAAAAATGAAGAAAAGGACGAAAAGTCAAAGTCAAGTGAACACCGGGAATGTGACATGGGGTGAGCGTGGAAAACCAAACCAAAACCCATTTACCCTTAACCTAAACCCAAAAGTGACCAAATGTCCCTCACCCGACACCAAAATTACCAAAATATCCTTAATACCTTTTTCACCCCGAAGCTTAATTGCAAAATCATTTTCAAAAACCTTTTTCAAAATCGAAAACCATTTTCCTAATAAAATCACAAAATCATTTTTTGATAAGCCTTTTTATATTTTACTTTAAGTTTACAAAATAATTATTATTATTATTATTATTATTATTATTATTATTATTATTATTGTTATTACTTTTACTAAAAAAATAAATTGTTTTACTAAAATTACTGAAGCTAAACTAACTACTTACTTAACACTAACCAAATCCAATCCCCCCGTTATAATAAATCCCCAGGGTCAACACCCAGTCAAACACTCCTATCCCCTTCTCCCCTCCCCTGCTCTTTTCTTCCCGCCAAACCTGCACCACCCCCTGCAACTTGCCCACCACCTCTGCACCACCCTATCCACTCCAAACACTCCAAGACAAAGCCTCATTTAATGCTCCTTCCCTGACACAAGTTATCAGAGACAAATTGCAAAAATAATTTTGGCACCAAAACTAAAATGGAAGGCCAGGATCATTCCAAGCCATCCAATGGCCCAAATAGAAGTGGGAAAGCATAGAGGAAGCACAAGGAACCCTAATTCACTAGTATAAATAAGAATAATGTAGCCAAGTTTGAGCAGTTAGTGTGTAGGTTCTTAATATAATTAGTTTAGTAGTAATTTTTCAATATCATGTACTCTTTTCAATATTAATGAATTAGTAGCTTTCAATTTTAAAGTTCTGTTTTTTTTAAGTGCAAGTATCAGTTTCTTTCAAAAGTTTCTTAAGCATAACTCTAAAGGTTAAGTTAAGAGCATAGTTTTATAAGTATCCTTTTCTGTTCTCAATCTAAAAAAAATAAAAAAATAAATAATAATAATAAAAAAAAATAGAGAAAATCAAATATCAACTTACCTTTTCAAAAGAGAGGAAAGCTTGAGGAAGTTGCCCGAAATGGATGGGCAAGATGGACACTTACCTAGCTTGTCTCAGATAAGCTAGGAGCTTGTTGAGTAGCTCCTCGAGCATTTGATAGCCTTGTTTGTGCAAAGGCATTTGTGAGTTCCATTTTTCATTTTACTATTCAAGTGCTTATTACTGTTCCTTTGCTTATTTCTTTGCTTATTTACTGTTTTCCTATGCTTATTTATGATTTCTAATTGCTTTTTGTACCTATTATATAGCTTATAGGCGTGTTGCTTGAGTTTTCCATTTTAACTGTCATATTTTAGCTCATATTGCTCATTGAGTTTGCTTATTACAAAGTGCTTATTACTTGGTCATCATTGCTTATTTACACATAACATAGCTTAAATAGTACCTAGCTTTCATTTTCAGAAGCTTTCTAAGTCATTTGTAGTGTAAAACAAAAATCAGTCCTTGGTTAAGGACTGTTTGGCACAAGGTGAAAGTCTAGCCTAAACGTGTCGTTTTCCAAAATTTCATTTTCAATCGGCTCTAGTTAGTTGTTTTCAATAGTTCTCTACCTAAGTTTTTCAGTTTCTTAAAGTTTTTAAAGTTTTCAAGTTGTTTTCCAAAAATTTTCCTTAAAATCTGTTTCAATGAATACGTTAGGATAGATTCTTATTGTAGGCATATTAGTGATGGTTATTTGTTGCTTTTAGTTTATAATGGAGTAGTGCAAGTTTCCATAAGCTGAGTTTTACTTTCCAAGTCAAAATAGTCACTTTTTGACCCATTTTTCTTTCTATTTTGCTGTAAAAAAAAACCGCCCAACAGCATGAAAGTTTTTGATTTTTCATTTCTTCGTTT
This sequence comes from Artemisia annua, assembly GCA_014162995.1. Taxonomy (NCBI): domain Eukaryota; kingdom Viridiplantae; phylum Streptophyta; class Magnoliopsida; order Asterales; family Asteraceae; genus Artemisia; species Artemisia annua. The sequence goes on from LBNU01034024.1 coordinate 68,139, forward strand.
CTTGACCATTTGACCTGAAATTTGGTTTGTAGCTTATTTAGTAGATTATATAGTTACAGTTATTTTTGGTTTAATTTTTAGATTTTTTCCAAGGTCTTTAGCCCTTTTTCGGGCTGCAAAAGTTGTTGACAGCAAAGCGACAAAAAATCCGTTTTTCCCTTGACCATAGCTTGTTCAATATTTGATCTTTTTGCTTGATTTTTGGTGTTTTGGAAAGCTAGAAGTACTGTATTGTTGAATATGTTCCTTACTTGTCCTAGTTAGCTTATTCATGTGCTTATTTTTGCCTCCCAAATTACCCCCTTTGGCTTGTTTATGCTGATGCAAGCTCAGTAGGACTGAGCTTGTTTGATCTTTGAACTCTGCTTGTTTAAGCTCATAAGCTTGTTGTTTTTAAGCTTTTTTGTATTGTGATGACTTATGATTACCTTGACCATGCTTATTTGCTTATTGTTTTAACTGCTTATCTCAAAAAGCTCACTTAGAACACTAAACCCTCCACTGTTGAGATTTTAAGCTAGCATAAGCTAATTTAAAGCTTCTTAGCAAAAGTTGTTTTTCAAAAGTTGTCTAATTTTGTTATTAAAGTGTTTGTGTAAAATAAAAATCAAAAAGAAAAATGTTTGCAAAAAAGTGAGGCCAGTGGGATTCGAACCCCTGACCTCTTTATTAGCAAAGTCAAAACCAAACCTGTAACATGCACCATCTGGGCTGTGTAGTACTTGGTGTAATTATTTTCCATAGTTTTATTTATAGTAGTGCTAGTCCTTTTAGCTTGTTTTCTTATTAACTTATTTTTACTGCTTATAAATAAGCACTTCACCACTTTTTATATTTTTCCTAGCCTTCTGCACTTGTAAAGTATTTTTAGAAAAAGCTATAATTTTCACTGTTCATATAGTATTTTTAATAATTTAAATTAGTTTAATTAGTAATTAATTAATAATAATTAATTAAAAAGTCTAAAAAAATAATTTTCTTTTTTCTAAAATTTTCTTTTATCATTAGGTTTATAAAAAAGTAATTTTCATATCCGTAGGATTTTTATAGCTCACGTTTCACTTTTTATTTCGTACGTTTACATTATTTATAATTGAAACGTACGTTTTTAGTTTTTATTTGTTTCTAGGTTATTTGTTTTTACATAATTGTTGATATTGCTTGTTTAAGTTATTTTCATTCGTATTCACTTAGTGTGATCACCCAATCCTTCTATTTCGTTAATCCTTTCAAATTCACTCGATCACAAAGTCGTTTTTAATACCATTCACACCTCGCTGGGACATAACGACCCGGGGAAACACTGTACTCCAGGGAGAATTGGCCCAAGCTTTTTGGCCATATTGACCACATCCGTGGTTGGCTTGAGTTGACCGTTTGAGGCAAGTCAAATTTTGGCGCCGCTGCCGGGGAGGTTGTGTGCGTATTCTAAACGTATTGAAGTATTGTGTTTTTGAATTTCACTCTTTGTATATTTACCATCCTTTGTATATTTTCATAAAAATAAAACTAATCGTGAAGTTAATTCGTTTGACGGATCGATTACCAAAAATATCGTAATTCAGTTTTCATAAACATACAAAACCCAAAAAGATTTTTGGTATGTGTTAATTCACATACCTTTTGTTGACCAAAACCCGACCAAATTGACCAAAAACTAACCCATAATTGCCAAAGATTCGTGTTTTTGTGTNAGTCTAAAAAAATAATTTTCTTTTTTCTAAAATTTTCTTTTATCATTAGGTTTATAAAAAAGTAATTTTCATATCCGTAGGATTTTTATAGCTCACGTTTCACTTTTTATTTCATACGTTTACATTATTTATAATTGAAACGTACGTTTTTAGTTTTTATTTGTTTCTAGGTTATTTGTTTTTACATAATTGTTGATATTGCTTGTTTAAGTTATTTTCATTCGTATTCACTTAGTGTGATCACCCAATCCTTCTATTTCGTTAATCCTTTCAAATTCACTCGATCACAAAGTCGTTTTTAATACCATTCACACCTCGCTGGGACATAACGACCTGGGGAAACACTGTACTCCAGGGAGAATTGGCCCAAGCTGTTTGACCATATTGACCACATCCGTGGTTGGCTTGAGTTGACCGTTTGAGGCCAGTCATAGGTGCTCGGGGAGTGGAGTAGGACGAAGAGGAGATTCGTAGCCGAACCACTATAAATCCTTTGTCTCATGGTGCCATTTTTCCAACTCTATCTCTTTACTTATTTACTTACTTTCATATTTGTCATATCTTATACTTGTTGATAATGTATTTTATAATTGTGCAAGTCTCTTGGTGATATATATAAAGTTCGAATTGGTGTTTTCATAAACAAAGTTTTTGTAAATTAAAAAGACGTAAAACTATTCAACCCCCCCCCCTTCTAGTTTTCCACAGGGGTCACTAGAGATACCTCCCGACTTCGATTCTTTCCTTTTACCCTTCAAGGTAAAGCCGATGAATGGTACAACAAGCTTCCATATGAGTCCATCTTCACATGGGAACAGCTCATCTCGAAATTCTATGAAAAATTCTTTCCCATAGGAAGAACCTTGGTACTTAGAGACAAACGCCTCCGATTTCGCATTGGGCAAGTAGAGCCCGTTCATAAATCTTGGATTAGATTCAAGGATCTGATAAGACAAGTCCCTCATCATGGTATTGAACTCTGGCTTCTGGTCCAAATATTCTACGATAGTATCTCTCAAAATGACCCGAGGGGAGTGAATAACTCGGTAAAAGGAAGAATATCCAAGTTAAGTGCTGAGGAAGGGTGGAATAGGATTGAGGAATATGCTCAAGATCAAGATGATACATGGGATGAACCCGATTCGATCATGATCATGTCTGAGGTCACACAAAAACCCCCTCTTGAGAGTAGGCTAAGGAAACTGCACGAAAGAGTATCATATCTTGACGGGTCGCGAACCGCTAAACGATTGTCAAACCCATATCTAATTTGCGACCAATGTGGTGGCCCGCACGAAGTGGAGGAGTGCGGGGGAGACGCCACCACCGAAAAAGCGTGTTTGTCGAGCCATGACACCTTTGATGACCCTTCCCTATTAATCTATTATTAAAACAACGATTTCACCCCTTGGAGAAATCTTGTGAGAAATAGGGAGGGAGAAGAAGGTCCTGACTTCAAGGTTAGGAGCGCCTTCGAGAATTACCTTGGGCATTTCACGCACGAAAAAGATCTTATGTTAAAAGGTCTTGACGACCTCATAACTGATCAACAAAATAACTTAAGGGCCAAGTTCGCAGAGCTCAACGCCTCACTTGGTGGCTACACCAAACCCTAAGTGGATCCAAACGACCCTTTGCTAGCCATCACCACTAGAGCCGGAACGATAACTAAGAACCCCCCATACCCAGTCCAACGTCACGGAACCTGACGTCTCTCACAAGGAGGGAGGTGACGTGCGCGATGAAATTACTGAGCAGCCCTACCAGGTAACCTCCTCTCCACCCATTACACCCAAACAGCCCGCGAAAGTTCCATATCCTTCCCGCCTAAAAAATCAAAAGGTTGAGAACGACAATAAAAGGTTCTTGTCATACTTGAAGGATTCATTCGTCACTATACCCCTTTGATGCATGCTACCACATGCCCAAATATAGTACATACTTCAAGAAGCTACTCGCCAACAGAAAAAAGCTCGAGGGTCTTGTGACCTTAGGAGAAGAATCTTCTGTGGTGACCCAGCAAGGATTACCAAAGAAAGTGGACGACCCTGGTAGTTTTACCTTGCCTTGTTCTATAGGATCTCTATCAGTAAAGAATGCTCTAGCCGACTTAGGGGCAAGCATAAATCTTATACCATATTCCATGTTCCTCAAATTGGGATACTCAGGATTAAAACCAACCCGAATGAACATCCAACTAGCTGAGAGGTCGGTTAAGTATCCCATGGGAATATGTGAGAATGTGCTGGTCAAAGTGGGAAGGTTCAAATTTCCAGTTGACTTCGTCATCTTGGAAATGGAAGAAGATGATCTCGTGCCCATCATCCTAGGGAGACCATTCCTTGCAACTGCTCGAGCCGTCATTGATGTTCATGATGGCAAGCTGACCTTACCGCCGATAGCTTAACCTTTGACATCAAAGACACAATGAATCTTTCTATCGAGGCAGCCAACCGGCTGTATTTCATCGGAGAGGTCGATGAGATATCTGATGTCATTGACGATTATGTGGATGAGCAGGTTGAAGCAGGATGGTTGCGTGACGAAGCTTTTCATTCCTTCTTTGAGGAAGGAAAGGCTGAAGAAATCAACGCAGTCTCCTTCTACCCCAGACGGGAAGACGCTGAACCACTCGAACTTCGTAAACCCGAAAACAAGCTTAATGCTTCCATCGTCGAGCCACCCACGTTAGAACTTAAGGAACTTCCAACTCACTTTGAGTATGCTTTCCTCCAAGGAGAGAATCAACTTCCGGTAATCATTAGCTTCTCCTTAAAAGGCGAACAGAAGAATAAACTCCTAGGAGTTTTAAAGAAATATAAAGGAGTTATTGCCTGGAGTGTGACCGACATAAAGGGGATTGATTCAACTTTCTGCACACATAAGATCCTCATGGAGGAGGATTATAAGCCGACCGTACAACCTCAAAGGCGAGTGAACCCCAACATAAAGGAAGTCGTAAAGAAAGAAGTCATTAAACTCCTGGATGCAGGACTAATTTACCCAATATCTGATAGTCCATGGGTCAGTCCTGTACAGGTTGTACCTAAGAAAGGAGGGATGACAGTGGTAAAGAATGATAAAGATGAGTTAGTACCCCAGAGAACAGTCACCGGTTGGCGTGTGTGCATCGACTACAGGAAACTGAATGATGCAACCCGAAAGGATCACTTCCCTCTCCCTTTCATCGATCAAATGTTGGAAAGGTTAGTAGGACATGAATACTATTGCTTCTTAGATGGATTCTCAGGGTATTTCCAAATCCCTATCGCCCCTGAGGACCAAGAAAAGACCACATTCACATGCCCTTACGGTACATTCGCCTACAAGCGGATGCCTTTTGGACTATGTAACGCTCCCGCTACTTTCCAACGGTGCATGACGATGCGTGGGTTTTGCAACCTTTGCACTTAGGTTTTACCTCTCAAGGGATCTTGAGAAGCTTACAACCCCCACCAGGCAGTGTACCTGACCGATGTAGTATAGTGAAGTGGCAAGTACCGGGGGATTGATCGTTCTCTTGGGGAATAGTGTCGTTAGGCTTGAAAAGCTACTCTAATTAGGTCTAAGGGTTGAGGGATGATTCTTTTTGTATTTTTATATTTTATGAAAGCAAGTAAAAATCTCGGGTTTTGGAAGAGTGGGCGGAATTAGTAGCTAGTCTTTTTTTGGGTAAAAGGGTTAATTCACCCCGGTATATTGCATTACACCAAAAAACATTGAAGTACAACGGATGAGAGTGACATCCCTCATCTCAGTCCCTTAGGACACTTACAGACTCTTATATAAGAATGACAAACCATTCTTATAACTTACCAAACAAAACCAAAAAAGAAAAACGTTGAAGTACAATGGATATGGGTGAAATCCCATATCTAAGCTCGTTACATAGGCAAAAGTGCATACATAACAAGACACGACCATTTCTTAAAACTAAGAAATAAACACTACCACATAAGAAAAACAAGACTAAAGAAGATCAACTACTTCCTGACTCGTCCTTGGAGCTTGATATCTTCATAAAATGCACCCAACCGTCCTGGAAGATCGTATAGTTGATTAGTGAAGTCATCGTAATCATAGTAATATTCCTGATCACCTCTACCACCTGACGATGAGAAAGTACCAATAGGCATATCAAATAAATTCGCAGACTCATCAAAAGTGTTTAGAACCTCATCTTCACTATTCGAATCATCAATCTCACCAACCTTAGAAAACGGGTTGGTCCTCTTAGTAGCAGAAGTAGAGGGATGTACACTCACAAGTGGTTCAACCAAACTTAAAGTATTAGGAGAAACCTCACGAGGTTTCAAATTATCCATACCTTCCTCCAATGTGGTAGTAATGGGGCTGTAAGAAGTCTCCTTATTAATATGCAATTCAGCACCATCTCCAACATCCACTACATTAGAAGAGTTATCAGCAAGATCAAGCACCTTATTCTTTTCCCAAATATTCTCCATAGTACTCCTAAGTTCACCAAGATCAACGTTATCTTTAAAATAACCAAACTCATTCACTTCATTATTCACCAAAGGAGTACTAGATTGCTCATTAGGAGTCTCCTCATTAGTGACCTCATTAGTGATTTCATTCGTGACCTTAGGAGTAGAATTATCCTTCGGTATGGAAGTACTAGCTTGGTCTTGATTACTAGGCTTAGCAACAGGTCTATAAATAAATTTAGGCTTACCCGCGCCCTTTGCCTTGTTACCAACCTTTGAATTATGCTTATTAGACCCAAGACCAGCACCTACACTCTTTCTACGGTTACCCTCAATCAGCTTCTTATGGCACTCCTTATCCACATGATCAAACAGTTTGCATACAGAACAACGGGGAGGTTTATACTCAAACTCAATATCAATTTTAACCATTCGATGCTCATTTGTCTTTGGAATAGGTATTGCCACCACAAGTGATTCCACAAAATCATTCTCCGCTGAAATCTCAACTAACACCCTTGCATATGAATTCATTCCCCGCGACTTAAGACACATATTACTCATGTGTTCATCAAACATAATAGTACGTCCCAATTTAGCCGTGATCATCTTGAGCCCAACCAGCGAATATGCCACCACCGGCACATTATACAATTTAACCCACACCGGAACTTTCTTTATGTCCTCCTTAACCAATTCAGAATTAGGGTTCCAAACATGAAGCATTAATGGGACTGACCTAATTCGCCAAGGACCATGATTAAGGACATCCTCCATACCCTCCCTACTTGAGAACTAAAACATAAAGAATCCTTGATGTATCATGACATTCTTAAACCCGAATTCCTTCCAAACATTCCGAACAAAGTTTTGTACTACTGGAAACGCGGGTCGTTGTCCAACAAAATAGCCATAAAGTGAATTATCAAATCGTGCACTAATTGCTTCCACTTCTTCCTGTGGTAGAACAACATCAGCCATGGATAAATCAGCCAAATCATGCTTGTTTTCATCCATGACATTAGAACCCACACAAGTCGTAGGTACATTAATATTATCAGCCACACAAGTCGTAATACCAGCAGCAACATGGCCTTTCTCATTACCATTAGGAGCAGATTTCGAACACCCCTCCTCACCATTACCATTACCCAACACGTTATCACTAACATCAGCATCATTGATAGGACACAAAGATGTTGCTTTGTTCTTTACACTACGATAAGGCTTCATAGGTTTTCCATCTTTTCCCAATATTTTACCATTAATACTCTTAACCCGTTTAGCCAAATCACTCAACAACGAATTGTTATCAGTACGCATTGAAGCCCTATTCGAATTGTTGAGAAAACCTTTTTCCATCTCTCTTAAACCCTCAACAAATAATAACCAAAAACCCACAGCAAAGTGGACGCAAACAGCTTTTAATCTCTTCGACAAACAAACCCTAATTAAGGGTTTTGAACCAGAAGTAATAGATCGTCAAGGCAAACAAGAGACTTCACCCAATCAAGCTTGCACGCTGACAATAGACACCCTAGTAAAGGGTTACGAATAAAGTAATCACAACAGCAGCAAGTGAAACACCAAGCAACACACTAATCGCAAAAAACCTTAGTTAGGGTTAAGTATTGCGTTAAGCTTCAACCACACCCAAACCAACGATCAATAGATATAACAATGAAGATCAGGCCACAACCGACTTAATTTAGGCAATTAGAATGTCGGTTTAAGGAATCAGATCAAGATAAGGAAAATCAAAACCCTAAATATATATAAAACCGATTAGAGAAACTAAGTCGGTTTAATGATTAAACAGGTGAAACCCTTAACGATTTAAGCAATAACAACTTACAAACAATACGAGATCAGCAGCCAAGACCAAAATCATACGATTTGAAAGAGTTAATTGTGAAAAACGATTAGGGATTTAGGGTTTCTGAAAAAAAAGATTTACTATCCCTACGAAGCAGAAAATAATGTGGATTAAGCAACAATAGGTGTAAGATTAATGAATAATACGAATGCAAAGCAATAAATCTTAACAAATCGTTGCAAACACACAAGAATTAGGTGGTTATTGATGAAAAAATGATTAGGATCAGGTAAGGATAGCAAATCGCCAGAGAGAGAGAGTTTTTTGGTAATTAGTTGCTAGTCAACTAACCCAAATAACAACTTTTGCAATTAAAATAAAATAACAAGAAAAGGTAAATGGTTGTGAAACTTATATGAGAGAAAAATGTGTTTACTTAGATTTCCTTACTCCCTAGCTATCTTTTACATGTTAATTGGTTTGTTGTAATTGTGTGGATGACGGGTTGTATTCCTTTAAACCATTCGTAGGGCCGTGTACAATTTTCCCTAACTCTATAAGCTCCTACTTCACTCCTATGTCGAGCCGACTAAAAGCTCCTAACATGGGATCACTAGAATTCGCTTATGCATTAAATACAACCATATAATCGTAGTACACATCCAATTCATGTTTCTTAAGACGTTCAAGCAAGTTACCGTATAGGAGGTTAGCCAGTTTTCTTAAGCCTAACATCGACTTCACCCACCCACAATAATCACAAACAAACCAACAACATATAATCAATAGCTAGGTTTCATTAGATCCAAGCAAACACAATAAAGACCTAGCCTAGCATGTTAATTGAAAGACAAGCATAAGATATAATCAAACAACACATAGACATATTGCTTGATTTGGAAAAGGGCTTATCTTTAATTAAGCATCCAAGTTTCAAGGGTGAAAAACCCTTAAAAATACTGTAAAACACGAGCTAGGGTTTTTCCCAAAAGTTGCACACCAATGAATGAAAATTAGACGAATATATATAGAATTTACAATCTGACGGCGTTACCTTATAGGGTGTGACGCCGTCACCTCGCCGCCAAAACATTCCTCGGATTGCTCAGATCCAACTCTGATGCCGTCCCCTTATAAACTTCTCTAGGCCGTCTCCCTTTACGCTATAACGTGACGACCTACATCCATTAACACGTGACGCCGTCACGTGTTAATTCTCCAAAATCTTTCAGGGGCGTCTAGTGCAAAAATAATCCACCTTGTTGTCAAAGAGTGACGCCGTCAGCTGGTAAAGCGTGACGCCGTCAGGTACAATTTCCAGCATATTTTGAGACTTTGTCGTTTTCTTCACTTTTATGCTCCAAAAACATCCAAAATGCTTCCTTTTCCAGAATTCCTCTCCAAAGTACGTAAAATGACAAAAGGAACAATTTAAGGCAATATTTGATCAAATAATTACGGATTAGGGCTTAAATGACCCCCTAAAAGCGTAACACTTTTCGTCTCATCAAATACCCTTACACTTGAGATTTGCTTGTCCTCAAGCAAATGCGCTTTTATTCCAATCAAAATATGAGCTAGGGGTCATTTAACACTAATATAAAAGTAATTACAACAAATAGTCATTGAACCCTAGTCATAACAAGCACGGAAATCATACACTAGCACCTCACAAATAGTGTTTGGATATCCTCATCTCTCGGGTGTTATAAACCTATATAACTATATGGAAATGGAAGAAATATCACTCACTACCTGTCATAGCAAATAGATTATCATAGGCTTGGGAAAGGATCAAAAATCTCCTCCACTAGGCGTAAGCACCTAAGATAAACTATCAAAGAGGGCTTTACAAAGGGCTATAATGTTAGGTGTAGGGATATGATAAACACGGTTTGGTTGGAATAAAGGGTATTTTTAGTGGTGGCGAGTTAATTATCTTGATCAAATACATGCACAAAGTGGCGTTGCTAAGCCAAGACTCGACTCGACTTAAGCTAAAAAGAAAATAACATAAACATAAATAAAGATAAAATAAAACGGGATGGTAGTCCGTATGTTTTTTTTCTACTTTTCTTTTTCTAATTTTTTTTCCGTTTGTTCTTGTTTTTTCGATTATTTTTTTTTTATTTTTATTTTTTTTTGAATTCACTCTTGCCCTACCATCCAAAATAATACATCATAGGGGCCTCGGTTCTCCCCTTACACTTGAACTTTTACATACTTTACAAGTAACTATTCTAATGACTCGAATTATGATAATTGAAAAACTTGGAGTACTTTCAAATATTAACGCACATATGGGGGTAATAATTGACTTCTTCCCCATTACTCCATTACATTAGTACTTTACCCATGAGTCCCAATCGTCCCAAAACAATATGTACAAGGATATGACTCGACTTAGCAACCATGTAATCAATTAGACAATTAACTAAGGGTTTAAACATGTAACAATAATGCACTAAAGATGAGTGCATACAAGGTAGGCTAAGGCGATTTGGGTGTACATTTGGGTGGATTGTAAACAAATTCTTCCTTTAAGTAAAATGCTTAAAGTTAGAAACGAAAAGATAGGCTCTGAGGGGTGTACTAGGGGTATCGTGTACTAAAAATGAGTACAACGCTAAGGTGTGGGAAAATTACTTGACTTTATTAGTCAAGTTCATTGGCTTCATTGGTCAAGTAATTATAATACAGGTTTAAAAACAAGGGTTATCCTAATGCCTCTTATCATGTAGTAAATCTAACTACACGAATGTAGTCTCAATTGTGGATTTGGGATGGTCACTAACACAAGTTCTAGAATCTATAGGCTACCAGTACACACACAAGCACAAAAAATGAATGCTTTTCCTACCAATGAGGGTGAACCTCACATATTTGGGGTGGAAATTTTTGAGTGGCATTGTTTTTGTGCTAGTCATACAATTCCCTATCCATGAGACGCTTATTAAGACTAAAGTTTCACTCCTAAATGTTGTAAAAAATTTTAAATTTGGCGCTAAAATTTCCCTAACAAAATATTTCTCTCAGTTTTATTACACATCTACCATTAAACAAAACAAAAATCAAGCGTAATAGCATTTTCTAAGGTTTCTTCATTTACCCCCTTACACTTAAACCGAACATTGTCCCAATGTTCATATAAAAGATGTAAAAGTAGAGAAAATGAAAGATGAAACAAATACTCCCCTGATTCTTTTGATGTGGATCATGTGGTAACATGGTTAGATCTTTTCCAAGATGATGTAAAAGTTCCAAGATCAAAGTGACTACAAAAGCTTGATGGCATGAACTTGATTCCATGTTCATCTTCTTGTCCAACGTAACCTGTTAAACCTGAGAAAAAAATCTAGGCAAACCTTGCATAAAATCGGCGGCAAATTCTATATATGGATATAATGCTTGTGGAATGAAAATTTTGCAGATTCCTGGAATTAAAGATGCAGTAATTTTTATAATCCGGTAGAAAAACTAAAATTTAAAAACTTTTTCTGGAATCAAAACCTGACGCCATCAGGGTTTAATGACTGACACCGTCAGAATTGATCTGACAGAATCCTTATGTTTAGTTTCTGTAAAATTTCTGGAAAAACAATTACCTCAATTCCTGGAATCCTGTAAAATTTCATTATGACTCGATACAAGCATTTGACTCAAACAAATACTAATATGTATGTTCATTTTATATCGTTACAATTCATGATCCAATTCGTTCTTATAAATAAATTTAGATTTCCCTTACACTTATCTTTTGCAAAATAGCTTTATATGTAGTTAAGACGAAGTTAAAAACAAAATAAAGCATTTTCACAATTTTAGTTTGAGACATGAATCAATAACAACAAAAACAAAACATACATACGGAAACAAATAAATTCAAATAAACAAACACACAAAACAAATAAAGCGTGTAAAGCAAATAGACAACCATGAATACGATAAAAGAAATAAATTGTTCAAGGCCGACAGAAGCCAAATCCTACATGCATGAAAAGAAATTGTTCAAGGGCCAACAGAGGCCAGATCCTAAGCTATTATAGACCAAATTGTTTGAAATCATACATCCATAGTAAAATTGTTCAAATAGCATCACAAAACATGAGTAAATAACTGGGGAGGGGGACCGTAATGGTAATCATAGCCAGGAGGTAGGTGTCCATAGTACCCATAAGGTGGGTAATCCTGCTCACGTCCAGGGAAAGGGTCGATCTGAAGCTGTGGGTCCAACTGATCACGCGTGGATAGGTGCTGCATCTGACGTACTGTGTGATCGTATATCCGGTCAAACCTCTCATCAGTCTGGGTCCTCCAAGCGTCCACCTGGCCCATCCAAGTCCCCTGATAAGCCTGCCAATCCCCTTGACTCATGTTCCGGTAGGCATCACCCCCGGCTCCTACACCATAGTCCCCAAACGGTTGGTGCTTAGGCTCCTGCTCATCTTCCTCGTCCTCGTCACCACCAGCCCCATGTGCCCCTCCAATAGCATACCAGTGATAAGACCCTTCACCCAGCTCCATGACAATACCCATCTGCTTGAGGGACCTAGCCTTAACCACCCTACACACAGTACTGCTCAAATACCCCATGATCTCGGGCCTAAGGACCTCATAAGACCGTGCCAAACGAGTCACAAACGCCCCCCCCCCATAGATCTTATCACTGTCCTTCTCTCCAACTCCACCCTTCAAATAGCTAGCCACCCAGAAAGGGATGTTGCAGTAAACCTCTGGTGAGTAGATGGTATAAAGGAAAAAGAGATCAGAACCTGTGATGTGGTGGTTGGAGCTGTGGCGCCCCGACAAGCTGTATGTGAGACACCTATGAGTCAGTCTCATCCTAGGGTCCCTGATGGTGGCAGCCGACGTGGTCGAGGTATACACACCATTCCCAATCTCTGGCCAAAACATAGCACATCTCAAATCATTCCTAATAGTCTCCCCGTTCATCAACTTCCTCAAAAACTCTCCCTGCAAAGTCTCATGCTGACTATATAAACCCAATCTCCATCCAAACTCAACAACCGAACAAGTCCTAAGTTCACCCCTAGCCTAAAATATATGGTGGTAGCACCGATGTAGCTCCTTGCCTCCCCTACCTCAAAGCGAAAAGTGGCAAAGAATTCACGTACCAACTCATCATAAACGGGCTCTCGGATTCTGAACAACCTTTCCCATTGAGGGCCCGTGAAGTCATCAGTTTGGAAGCTTTGAAGGAAGGTCTGCTCGAGAACCTCGTCTCTTAGGAAATTCCAGTCAAGCACAGCCCCATTATCAATTTGGTGATGGAGTAATTTGGCGTACTTGGCCATGGAAGCATTGTCATTGAACACACTCCAACTAAGGACCGTGTCACCCAAGTTTTCGCATTGGGGCCTCGAAGAACTCCCTCAGCTAGGTCGTTGACGCTTGTGCATTTCCTGGAACAAAATAAGAAGGAACGAAATGGATTAGATTGTGAATCGAGGAAGTGATTAAGCTACAGACACATCTGACGCCGTCACCCTTTGCGAGGTGACGCCGTCAGCCTCAACAAAATTCAAATCCGAGATTTACGAGGGAAAAATCGATATTCAAACTTCAAGTTCATAAACCAAACACCCCTTTATGCAGCAAAATGGGTAATTGGTCCATAGGTTATGGTTCAAATTCGTTATTGCCCAATTAGTGAATAAACCCCGCTCCTTGCTAATTATCTAATGCCCTAATCATTGCCAAAACAACATCAATTAAAGGGCATCACGAGTTCTAAGCATGGATCTATCCTTAGGTTTCACGAGTTGGGGGTTTTCGAAATTGATGGATCCTATGAATAATTGAAGCGAAAAGAATGAATAAAGATTACTTACCACGTGGAGATTAGCAACGGGAGGAAGCGAATTGGATCTTGGAGATTCGTAGGTGGGGTTGGAGTGGATATGGTTTGTGGGGTTTGTGGTGAAAGTGACAGATATGGGATTATAGTTGCTGTGCAGTTGAGGTGACGGCGTTATGTTTTGGGTCTGACGCCGTCAGAACTGCGTGCCTCAATACTTTGTGGCAGTTTACAGATGACTCCCTGTACTTTTTGGGAACAACTCGTCATGGTTACTAATCATGACTAGCTTGTTTTGTTCAACAAGTTCCCCCCGGGTTAAAGGTTTTGTTACTGTCATGAGAAGAGGTGTAATTTTGGATAGGGTCGGCTATTGCTTTGCTCGGACCCCAGTCTCCATCTCGGTAAGTAATGGGTGAGGGAAGGAGTTGGTCCAACGAGGATTTCGAAGAAGGAGTGTGTTTGAGTTGATTTTTTTGTACGCCTGGCTTAAAGCCAAAGGATCGTTTACTCACCTCGTGAAAATTAGTGGGCGTGACTCGCAAGCTCCCTACAAAGATGTTGTGAAGCTGAGGATTTTGTTTTTTCGAGAAGGAGTTCAGGAGAGTGATGGTGGTTCAAGGGTGGACTCCTTGGGAGATGTATCCCAAAGTTACCCTTGCTAATCGCTTCACTAGGGAGTGCGAAAATTTTCTCGATCTTTTTAGGAGCACTTTCTTCCCTAATTTTCTCTCGGATTCTTGAGATGAAGTCATCGGCCATACTCATGAACATTTTTCGAGTCTCTTCCACACGAGCTTCTAATTGCTGGATCTGTTTCTCTTGGTTGTTTACGAAAGTTACCATTATTCCCTCGAACTCCTCTTGTCGTGAAAATTCAGGAAACGTATACCCAACATTTGCCATTTGCACCTCGGCACGTGTTAATTCCTTAACCTGCCTTTCGATGTTATCAAATAACTGTTCTTGGGTTGCGTTTATGTAATCCAAGCTTCCTTCCTCCAAGAACATTGGGTCCTCCCATTCTTCCTCTTCGTATTGTGCTAGGTCCTCAATGACATCCCAGCATTTATCGACACTGAGTTTGCTTAATCTGCCAATGGCGGCGTAATTTATGGCCCTCCTAGTTTGATGATTGACATTGTCATAGAAGATTTGAATTTGGAGCCAAAGTTCAAGACCGTGGTGAGGGACTTTTTGAAGTAAGTCCTTGAATCTAGTCCATGCCTCGTAGAGGGTTTCGCCTTGACGTTGTTGGAATGCCAAGATATCATTCCTTAGCTTTGTGGTTCTTCCCGGTGGGAAAAATTGAGCAAGGAAGCGAGTGGTGAGATTATCCCAAGAGGTGATGGATCCTGCGGGTAGACGCTCTAGCCATTGACTAGCTTGGTCTCGCAGAGAGAATTGGAAGAGACGTAGTCGGGTAGTCTCTCGAGTGTCAACATCAAGGTCTATGGAATCTACGATCTTAAGGAAGTCCTTGAGGTGTTGATTTAGATCTTCGGAACGAAGTCCATGGAATGCACATCCGCTTTGCACCAACCGGATGGTATCGGATCGCAAGGGAGACACATTGGCTCCTTGGGTGAGCTCAATGGTGATTCAATAGCCTTGGTGGCTAGGACGGCAGTATTCTCCTAAAGTACAGGCTCTAGGAGGTGGGTTTGATTTTGGTGGGTTGTTGGGATCAAAGATATTGCCACCTTCCATGATGTCGGATGGTAATGGTTACGAACAAAGACACGAAGAAAAAGATAGACTAAAGAAAACCTAGAAAAATAAAATAAAAATCTCACTAGAAAGGATTCTAATGAGTAGACCTAAGTAGAAATAAAATTTTCAATCTAAACAATAACTATTCCCCGGCAGCGGCGCCAAAAACTTGATGCGTGGGTTTTGCAACCTTTGCACTTAGGTTTTACCTCTCAAGGAATCTTGAGAAGCTTACAACCCCAACCAGGCAATGTACCTGACCGATGTAGTATAGTGAAGTGGCAAGTACCGGGGGATTGATCATTCTCTCGGGGAATAGTGTCGTTAGGCTTGAAAAGCTACTCTAATTTGGTCTAAGGGTTGAGGGATGATTCTTTTTGTATTTTTATATATTATGAAAGCAAGTAAAAATCTCGGGTTTTGGAAGAGTGGGCGGAATTAGTTGCTAGTCAACTAACCCAAATAAAGTTAACTTAAAGATAAAGTCCTTCCAAATCAATCAATATGTCTATGTGTTTTGATATATCTTAATGCTGTTTTCAATCTATAAACAAATAAAAATGCTAAGACTATAAAATGTATGATGGTCCTGAATAAATTAATTGAAGTAAAGTGAAATATATACATTATTCGCGCAGTTGAAGCTCTTAAGAGATACGTAGAACACTTCTCCGAGTTCGCATAGATATCGCATATAATATTATAGCCGGACTTGTATAATTGATATGAGGTACAAGTTTGCATATGCTAAGTCGTATGGAGATCAAAGTATTTTAAAAAGCGACATATAGAAAAACTGGGCAACCTCCTAACGGTTACTTGCTTGAACGTCTATAGAAACATGAAACGGATTTACTACATGGTATTTGTATGGTGTATTAATGCATAAGCGAGATCCAGGATCCCATGTTAAGCTTTTAGTCGCTC
>LBNU01034024.1:90622-101262 GCA_014162995.1 Artemisia annua
CAAAAAGAAATCTTCTAGACTTCTCATTCCCAGCATCAGATTTACCAAGCTCATCATTTCCTCCTTACAACGCACACTTCGCTTTCCTACCAGAGCTGGCTCACCACTCCATCAGTCTGAAGATGAATACTCAGTGGGCTTCCTAAAATACGCCAGGGGCACCTCCAGCATAATTTTCGGCATGGCTATTCCCGAGCAATTGCTCACAAAACAAATCCTGGAAGCTTTTTACTACAACCAGTATGTGGAAATGATGCAAGCAAGTCAAATTGCATCTGTCAGCGAAGAAACAACTCATGCTCAGTCTGACAAACCTAAGTCTAAGAAGTGTAAGAGCCAATCTGAGTCTTCAAAACAAGTCAGTAAGAGCAAAGATAAGGGCTCTAAGAAAACCAGAACAAAGGATACGCTTCTAAGAGATGTCAGTCCCGAACCTGAAGACACTTTAAATATTGAAGAAATAACGACACAAAGAGCAGTGGAAGAAAGTCTGGCCAGTGCAGGGAAGCCACCAGGCCATCCAGTAGGGGGTGTAAGCTTCAAGGAACCTGAAGCTGTGAAACTGACACAAGTAACACATGTTGAGGGAAAAGGCAAGGATGTCATTGTCGAAGAATAGGCAGCACATACATTGTTAGAAATCTCTACACCAGAACACAAATCTTCAGCTTCCCAATACATTCTCAAGAGACGGTCTCCCGAACCATCTGCTGAAAAGACCGTCTCTAAATCCCTAAGTATCGAACCTACAGGAGAATCAAGTGAAACAGACTCTGAAACTCATCAATCACCTAAACTGGAAAGCTCTACAGCCCATGCAGAAGAAGAGGCCAGTAATATACCTCATCAAGAGCTGGAAAAGGCAACTGAAATGCCTTTAGAGACGTTTCATTTAGATTTTATGCCTACCGTATATCCTGAGGTACAAGATACCCTCAAGATGAAATCGGATGACCAAAAGATAGCTGAGGAACCTGATACCTCTACGGGTACCTTTGCATCATTCAGAAAATTTGAAGCATACGGTGATCAGTTCCTTGTTGACAAACCTTCTGAATCAGAGGCCGAGAAATCAGCAGAAGAGCATGAAGAAGCAATATCCATGGTCGATGTGCCAGTTCTGCAAGACACATCAACCACTCCTGCCACTTCAATGCCTCTAACAACACCTTCTGAAATAACCAAAGCTACAGGTTCTACACCTCCAATCACCACAGAAGCAACAACAATTTCTACTTCTCCAGCTCCTAAGGTCACCCTGGAAGGTCTAGCAACCCAAATGGATGATTTACTCCAAACGGCAGCTGACGCGGTCGATGAGAACCTAACGATCAATGAGAAACTGTCAGTTCATGCTAAAGACATCAAAAGTATTCTACAGCTCAACCTACCTCAAACCCTCAAATATCTCGACAACAGACTAAGCAAACTGGAACAAATCAAGATTGATCGTCTCATCACTGATACCATCAAAGATGAGGCTCAGGAAGCTGTAAACGATGCCATGGAAGCTCCTCTCAGATCAAGGTTCAACGATCTCTCTACATTCGACATGAAGCTAATCTTACAACAGTGTATGTTCGAAAACAGGTAATACCAGGGTCATGAGGCACACCGTAAGCTATATGAGGCTCTTGAGGGTTCAATCCTTCAAGATAATAATGAACAACATCATCGTGACATGGAGAAGGAAAGGAAGAGAAAAAGAAAACAGCAAGGTCATCACTAACATTCTCCTTCATACCCACCACCACCTCCACTTCCTGGGTCATCTGGACCCTCAGGTCCTTCAGGACAGTCTGGAAGCTTTGGAACTATGTCAATGCCACCACCACCACACTCTACATCAAGAATGCCACGTCCCAAAAGAGTTGACAAATCATCATCATCTTCAAAACAAATTCCACTCACAACACATGCAGCATGGACTACTATCGACACTGGAAGAGCCAGTATGACCTCACCAGCTCATACCAAACAAGTGTTTAATGAAGAATCGATTGTTTCTCATACTGCTGAAGACTCAGACGATGATGAAGATGATGCTTCCACATCCCACATATCTCAAAAGGATGAATGGTGGGAATCAATCTCCAGATCTGATGATGCTCCTCACGTCAAACTCACCAAAGAAGAGCTGCAGGCGTGTATCAGGCTAAAGACCACTAAGCTACCAACAACTGAGCCAAGATGGTCTTTATCACCATCAGATCAGCCAGTCTGCGACAATAACTGGGTCAATGCAATTGCCAACAACTTTGTTCCTCCAGCCGATAACTCTTTGCTCTCACAAACTGGAGACATGGGGTCGTTTATTGCATGGTTCTGCAAGGAGCGAGGAATAAGCAAGTTGTCTCAAAAAGATCTGGAAGGCCCAGCATACGACATCGTCAAAGTATTTCATCCTGATGTGACTCATCTCCAGTTTCAAATGGAAGAATGTCACAAGATGTTCAACGATCCGGTTAATGAAGAAGTTATTCAACACGGCTACAGCAAACCACTTCCTTTGGGTGGGACTCCAGGCCACGTTACTATTCAGGCAGATTTCTTCTTCAACAAAGATCTCGAATATCTTCGGTTTGGGAATAAGCAACGTAAGTATGCTCTGTCCATCACCAAGATGAAAGCGGCTCGCTACAATGACGGTGGTTTGGAACAGATGGTACCTGATGCTATGTGGATTGATAAAGAGTGTGAGTATGATCTTCCAGCAGCTTTGGGCATATCACATTGGTGGTTCAAGAAGCAGGAATTCTATGTGGAACGGTTCAAAGCCAAAGGTGACAAGAAGTTTGTTCGTTCGCCACTTCAGATCATTAGTGTTGTGAATGTCAAAATTCATTCCATCTATGGATACGACTACCTGAAGTCCATTGTTCTTAGACGTGCGGATCTGAGGGACTACGAGATCAGTGAAGGTGACTTCAAACATCTCCGGGCCAATGACTTCAAAGATCTGTATCTGCTGCACATCCAAGGAAAATTGCATCATCTACCACCAAATGAGAAGAAGACACTGGTGTTTGCTGTTCTTCACTGGATAAGGGGTCTAGTTATAAGGAAGCGTGTTGAAGATCTACAACTGGGCGTCGAAAGCTACCAAACACAACTAAACCTCACAAAGCCGAAGTGGGAGATTGGTAGCTTGGAACCGGTAGCAGACTTCACTGTGATTAATCCTCCAAGTGCTGTGGTCTATAGAGATAAGTATAACGTTCCAATGGTTATGCGTAGTGATGAATTGCACAAGTTCAGTGACGGGACGTTGGAAATGGTCGATGAAGCACTAGACTTTCGTGTGAAAGAATATCAAGTCTACTCTAACAGGCCCGGAAGATACACCAGCCAATGGATTGATCATGACTTGTAGATGAACCTTGACTTCCTAAAGGCCATTCGTCACCGAATGAAGATGAGAAGAATCTACCGCAGTCTAGAGTGCTATGTGGGAGGCAGAGTTCGTGAGGGCGACTACATGCTTCTCCAAAGAACTGAATGATTCAACAAGCTGGACTTTTGCTATCACCTTACTCTATTTTATTTGGGTGATGTAATATGATAACTTTCAAACTTCTAATATTTTTTTTGGAATATATGAATATTATAAGTTTTTATGTTTTTCACTGTGTGCGGAGTATCCGAAAAGTTGTACGCTTCAGTGCAGCCTTTCTAGTAAAAGAAGAGAAGTCTTCTTTTCCCACAATCTCTTTCTTCTAAAATTCTTCAAAAGAGATTTTGTGGTGTACAAGGTGGCAATCGGTCTTAAATTTTCTCGAATATGTTATCACACATTTTAATGGCTATTAAACGTTAAAAATTGAAAAACGGGCCATTAATTGAGGGGGAGCGCATTTGCTCAAAATTTCTGCACCTTTAAAAGCTTTGTGCACCAGCCACAGTGAAAATTCAAATAGTGTCTCAGAATCAGTTAATGTTTAAAACTTTATCACATTTCTCTCCAAAGCTTTTTCGAAAATCATTTAAATCAATTGAGATCACAAAATCTCAAAAGATTTGAAATTTTATGATCAGGGGAGAGAATGTGATTTAAATATGAAAACTGATTTAAAAAGTGATTTTTTTTTGGAACTTTAAAGAATGTTTTTGGACTTTCGAGAATGCTCCCTTATGTGCTAATATGTTAAAGATTTTGGATGTTAATCAAAGCACATACTAAGGGGGAGCAAGTGATTAAATGTGATGTTTTTGGACTTATAAAGATGTTTTGGACTCAAAAGATCGCTCCCTTATGTGTTAAAATTTTAAAGATTTTGGAGTATGAACAAAGCACATATTGAGGGGGAGCAAGTGATTTAAAAATGATGAATAAATGATCTCTTTTGTAAGCTCACCCGTATGTGCCAAAAATTTTCAAAATTGATTCAATCAATGTGCACATATTGAGGGGGAGCAAGTGGCTAAGAGTCTTTCGCGGATTTTACAAAATCAAGTAGAAACCGTGAATTGCTTATAACTCAGAATTTGACTCATGAATTGACGAAACATGAAAAGTCGTGAATCGAAGAGACTAGTCCTGGCCAGGTAATAATTTCAAGCTGGTTTACCAGTGATGTAAACGTGTCTCGAAGAGGACTGGTCCAAGTAGATAGTACCGTTTCGAGAAACTCTTCTTAGATATATACTTTGACGGGTCTAACTTCCTTTTTAAGGAATGTTAACAACTTCAAGTTAGTTATTAGGGCTAGTTATCACCTAAAAACTGATAATGGATCCCTTTAACTAAGCAACATAAACGTGTCCCTCGGGTATATGTCTATTAAGAGCCGATCAATTCAAATAAGTGCAACTCACCCCGACATGTGCAAATTTCTTTCTACCTATAAGCAAATGTCAAGGGGGAGCATTTGAAAAATGATAAAACTCTCAAAGTGTTAACAAAATGTGTTTCTTTATCATAAACACTTTGAGAGAATTTTCAATGATTTGGTTATATGGCGATTGTGGAAAGATACCAAAAGACCGACCACTTTAATTTAATGCATGGAGTTATAAGGATGGTAAGGTTAGGTATATGTTCCCATGATCCACCAGAACCGGAGGGATCTTCCCAGGGACAATCCAATAGATAGATTAGAAGTCCTTAGGAATGATTGAAAAAAGGAGAAAAGTGAGAAAGGGAAGAGTGCCGACTGAGACTGAGCTAGGACTGGAACAAACCCAACAAGGTTCTAGTAATGAAGTCTCGGTAAGCACTGAAGGGGTTGAAGAATTAAAAAGAAATGAAATGAGAAAGGGTGAAAAGAAATAGCCCTCCAATTATTCAACCTTAGGGCAGAAACCGGGTTCAATTCATATGCTACTGATTGTTACCAAGGTAACATCGGTATTGAAGATAAAGACGTCATGGACCCAGTGACGCACTGCACTAAACCTCCCAGCCACTCAAGTTCTCTTAAAAGAGCTTGTTTCATTCTCACGGGGAACCGGTGTAAACTATCGACTAGTCTCTTAGAGCTAGTTGATATTGAAACAGGAGACCCCTCCCTAGTCTCCGAATAGGATAACCAATGTGCACTTATCGAGTCTAGAGCCAAGAGATGCATCAAAAGATCTCATAGGAACACTTGATACTTCTACACTGGTTGTTCAACATTAAGGACACCAGTTGTAATATTTTGAGTCCTACGCAGATCTTAGCAATCTGCCAAGAACACTTATGAGGGAATATACATAAGTATTTCCCAGTGATTGAGTGGAAACTCCTGCCAGGGTCAACATCAAACAGCCCTGACAGCAGGTCACTTCGGTAATCTCTTGTGGGTTACGCTTAGTGTGTACGGTGGTGTTCCAAAAGGTCTACAGTCGTGGGGTGATCTCCAGCGACTCACCTAATCGTTGGTGTACTTCGGTATGTCAGTGAAAGCCCTTTCGGGGGCATCCGATTAGGAACGGCCTTGGTAAGGATTAGAGAAAGTCTTCACACTATGCTGTTGACGATCTCGAAGTCCGAACTTGTAAGTGCCGGTATGTTTATTACTAACCAAGTTTTATGCAGCTCAACATACCAAACTTACCATGTTCACCACCATCACTCTAGTTCCACATGCTCATACCAACATCTAAAAGGAGACGTCAGAACTGTTCAACCGGGAAGATCTACTCAACAAAGATGTATGGGCATGTTGGAAAGGCGTAATCACACCAAAGACAAAGAAGTTGACGATTGATGCCGATTGCTGAAAAGATGCAGATTCATCATCTCATGCTTACACTTCAACATCATAACTTAAGATATCATGATCAAAGAATGGGCTTCGACTATGCTTCCACAACTCTGATGCAGAAGATCATGATCCAGAAAAGTGTAAGCATGACATCACAAAGATAATCACAACATCACAAAGAGACACATACACTCAAAGATGACTTGAAGCTAATTATATGGATGAAGAGCGAAGAGCAAAGTCAAAAGATCATCATATACATCAAGGAAGTCATCTTGAGTCGTTTATCCATGAAGAATCAACAACTACGAGCTACAAAAGAATCTACAAAGATCTCAATGCAAGAAGTCAAGAATATCTCCAAGTGGTGAATATTTCCAGGGGTGACCTCCCTTAGGGGGAGATTGTTAGGAATACGTTTTTTGTATAAGAAAGATTCGGTCACCCCTGATATGATTAAGCATTGATTAGCTCGTAGTAGTTACAATAGTTAGTTAAACGTAGTTTAGAAGTAGATTAGTTCGCGGAAGAAGGACGGGTCTTTACCCACTGTATACCTGATCCGCAGCCCAAGTGGCACGCCCTAGTGGCAAAACTCTTGTACATATAAGCCCTCTCCATCCTTGGAGAGGGTAAGCCTTCTCTCATAATTCTTTTTTCTTTTTTTTGGTTTTCTCTCAAGGCTTCATCTCTTTCTCTCTCTAACTTTCTCTCTCTACATTTCTTTCTTCTTTTTCTTACTTACAACGAACCAAACCACAAGTATAAACGAGTTTGTGATGTTATCTAGTATCCTACATATAGGAACAACCCCTTTCCATATGGTCTATGGCAAGGCATGTCACCTCCTAGTAGAACTAGAGCACAAGGCATATTAGGCACATAAGGCCTGCAACTTGGATTACACGATGGAAAGGAACAAATAGATTCTTACAGCTCCAAGAGCTTGATGAATTAAGATTGGAAGCTTATGAATCTTCCATTACGTACAAGGAAAGAGCAAAAAAATGGCATGACCAATGGATTAAGAAACCTAAGGAATTCTCGGAGGGAGATAAGGTTTTATTATATAACTCGCGTTTAAGGTTATTTCCTGGGAAACTGAAGTCCAGATGGTATGGGCCATTCACTGTGAAGAGCTCCTCAAGAGCTGGAGCCGTAGTATTAATGATGACGAGGACAGGGAATTCACAGTGAATGTACAACGAGTTAAGCATTATCAAGAAAGTGGTAATGAAATGATCAATGAGGAAGACATAACCTTTGACGATGAAGTCACGTGATAGAGTGACTTTGAGTCTAGCTACAAGACTCGTTAATAAAGAAAAGCGCTTCTTGGGAGGCAACCCAAGCTTTATTTGTTTTGTTTGTTCCTTTATTTGAATTTATTTGTTTCCGTATGTATCTTTTATTTTTATCTCTAATAATTCATGTTTCAAATTGAATTGTGAAAATGCTTTATTTTGTTTTTAACTTCGTCTTAACTACATATAAAGGTATTTTGCAAAAGATAAGTGTAAGGGAAATCTAAATTTGTTTATAAGAACGAATTGGACATGAATTGTAGCGATATAAAATGAACATACATATTAGTATTTGTTTGAGTCAAATGCTTGTATCGAGTCATAATGAAATTTTGCAGGATTCCAGGAATTAAGGTAATTGTTTTCCAGAAATTTTCCGGAAACTAAACATAAGAATTCTGTCAGATCAATTCGGACGGAGTCAGCCTTTAAAAGCTGACGGCGTCAGGTACTGATTCCAGAAAAAGTTTTTTAAAAATTTAGTTTTTCTGCCGGATTATAAAAATTACTGCATCTTTAATTCCAGGAATCTGCAAAACTTTCATTCCACAAGCATTATATCCTTATATAGATTTTGCCGCCGATTTTACGCAAGGTTTGCCTAGATTGTTTTCTCAGGTTTAACAGGTTACATTGGACAAGAAGATGAACATGGAATTAAGTTCATGACATCAAGCTTTTGGCGTCACTTTGATCTTGGAGCTTTTACATCATCTTGGAAGAAGATCTAACCATGTTACCACACGATCCACATCAAACGAATCAGGGGAGTATTTGTTCTTTCATTTTCTTTACTTTTACATCTTTTATGTGAACATTGGGGACAGTGTTCGGTTTAAGTGTAAGGGGGTAAATGAAGACACCTTAGAAAATGCTATTAAGCTTGATTTTTGTTTTGTTTAATGGTAGATGTGTAATAAAACTAAGAGAAATATTTGTTAGGGCAATTTTAGCGCCAAATTTAAATTTTTTTACAACTTATAGGCGTGAAACTTTAGGCATAATAAGCGTCTCATGGATAGGAATTGTATTACTAGCACAAAAACCGTACCACTCAAAAAATTTCCACCCCAAATATATGAGGTTCACCCTTAGAATTGGTAGGAAAAGCATTCATTTTTGGTGCTTGTGTGTGTACCGGTAGTTCATAGATTCTAGAACTTGCGTTAGTGACCATCCCAAATCCACAAGTGAGACTACATTCGTGTAGTGAGATTTACTACATGATAAGAGGCATTAGGATAACTGATGAGACGAAAAGTGTACCCGTTTTAAGGGGTCATTTAATCCCTAATTCGAGTAAATGTGATCAAATATTGCCCTAAATCATTCCTTTTGTCATTTTAGGTACTTTTGAGAAGAATTATGGAAAACATGCTAATTTGGATGTTTTTGGAGCATAAAAGTGAAGAAAACGACAAAGTCTCAAAAGAAGCTGGAAAACCTTCCTGACGGCGTCAGAGTCACAAGGTGACGCCGTCAGCCAATGTTGACAAAGGAGTAGAATCAGATTACACTAGACGCCCTATGAAAAAAACAAGATTTTTACACCTGACGGCGTCAGGTGTTAGAGGAAGTAGGCTGTCAGGTGTAATGCTAAAGAGTGATGGCCCAGAGCACATATACAAGTGACGGCGTCAGAAGTAGATCTAGGCCATCCGAGAACCCTAATGGCGGCGAGCTGACGGCGTCAGAACCCATAACCTGAAGCCGTCAGAATGTAAAATCTATATATACTTTTCTATTTTTCATTCATTAGTGTGGAACTTTTGGTGCAAGTTTGGGAAAAACCCTAGAGACGAATTTGGCTGTATTTTCAAGGGTTTTTCACCCTTGAATCCTTCATGTTCAATTAAAGATAAGTCCTTACTTAAATTAATCAATATGTCTATGTGTTGGTTAATTACATCTTATGCTTGTCTTTCAATTAACACGCTAGGCTAGATTTTTCTTGTGTTTGCTTAGATCTAATGAAACCTAACTATTAATTATTGGTTGATTGGTGTGTTATTATTTGTCTTGGATGAATGTTTCATCAATGTTAGGCTTAAGAAAACTGGCTAAACTCCTATATGGTAACATGCTTGAACGTCTTAAGAAACATGTAACTAATGCGTACTAGGTTATTAAGGTAGTATTTAACGCATGAGCCACTGTTTACAATCCCTATGATTGGGTGCTTTACGCATCGTTGTAGGAGTAGATAAGAGCTCATAGAATTGGGGAGATATGTACGCCACACCCTGAATTGTTAAGGAATACACCCGTCATCCACGCAAGTAATACATACACCAATTAACCGGTAAAAGATAGTTAGGGAGTAAGGAAATCTAAGTAAACACTCCGCCCACTCCTCCAAAACCCGAGATTTTACTTGATTTCATAAAAATATAAAAATACAAAAATAATCTTCCCTCACCCTTAGACCTTTTAGAGTAGTTTTTCTAACCTAACGAACACTATTCCCTGTGAGAGAACGATCAATCCCCCGTACTTACCACTACACTATACTACACCGACCAGGTACACTGCCTAGTGGGATTGCAAGCTTCTCAAGATCCCTTGAGAGGTAAAACCTGTTGCGTGGTCGCAATCCCACGTCATCAAGTTTTGACGCCACTGCCGGGGAATAGTTATTGCTTAGGTTGAAATTTAATTTTATTAGGTCTACTCATTAGATTCCTATCTAGTGAGATTTTTATTTTCTTTTTAGTAGCTTTCTTGTAGTCTATCTTTTTCTTTGTGCTCTTTGTTCGTAAAACCATTTTCATTTGTCACTATGGCGGATGAAATTCCATTTAGATCATTGACAATGAAGGAACAAGTATATTTCACCAATAGATTTGCTTCTTATCATTCCAATGAATTGTTGTGTGATCTTAGTGATATCCAAGAGGAGTTGGGGGTAAAGTTAGATGGGTTTGATGAATTCTATGCATGTGTAATTTCTATTAGACGATCATTTTCAGGATCAATTCCTTTTAGTGAGACCCTTTGGAAAAATTTTGAGGAAAGCTTCCTAACCGTGAACCATAAGTTGAATGAATTGATGGTTTTGTATGAGGATATAGGTGATCTTGACACGAGGAGTGACGAGGTAAATAACCCAAGCCCACCAAGTACCCCACGAGTCCTACCATCATTGGAG